>JAVQJL010079702.1:0-27297 GCA_036024295.1 Nannoperca obscura
AACGTATGGTGGTGAATAAGTGTGACTTTTCATGGAAAACACAAAATTGTTTGGGTGACCCCAAACTTTTGAACGGTAGTGTATATATATACATATATACATATACATATATACATATATATATATATATATAACTGTTTAAATATCATACATAACTTAAAAAGAATACAATTATTAGTACATGAATAAACTGTAAATTCAGTGTCTGAAAAGTTCTTGTCATTGAATAGAGAAATAATACAGGGTGATTTTAAAAATGAGCTGAGCGAAAGATAAAAAGGGAGATAAGTTTGTACTGAAGAAATGCAAATGGAAATTTAAAACAGGATAGAGCTAGAAGAGGAGAAAAAGATGACCACATGGCAACAGGCATATGTATAAGGGTTTAAAAACAGCGATTGAAGCAGCTCACTAGACTGAAAATGTCCCGATTTAACATACAAAAGTAAAAGAGGAAAATATATTTTGTTCTCTGTACAGGGTGCCACTCCTCGTTGTAAAAAAGAGCTTTCCTCCTTTGTGTTTTTGCTCAGGTAGCGTCTTTGCCGTTTGTGCCGGGTTGGTACCATTATAGCAGAAACAATGCTGCACAGGTCAATATACCAACACAATGTCCACAGCTGACCCCCTTCTAAGTGATGACTCAGTACTGTTGTCAGGTCAGTGTAGTGTGTAGTGTAGTGGCCTGATACCCACTCATAATATTAGTGCTCTTCTTGAGGAAGTCTTGTCATTGCGACTCCTCAAATGTTCTGAGTTTGATGACTTTGGGCCAGTCTAGTTTCTGGATCAAAACTTTACCCTGCAGTCAAAAAGTATGTGATTGGGTTCGTTACTGGATTGTGGCTGGACCCAAAGTGTAGTCTTGACTCTCCTTGAGTCAGTCCAACGATATAACGTCAGGTATCCCTCCGTAAATAGCTGCCACTGCTGCTTCAGTGCTGCTCCGGCTGGCCACCACCCCAGGGTGTGTGTGTGAGGAGTGCGAGCCGGAGTGTGAAGACGAGTGTGTGGAGTGAGTGTCACGGAGGCTGCTGGACGAGACCAGGCTGCTGGTGCTGCCCGAGTTGCTCGCCCCGTTGGTCGGCGCAGTCAGCGAAGTGGCAGATGAGACTCCTGATTGGTCGAGGAAGAGCTGGGAGGAGGAGGACGAGGTGCTGTAGGGCAGGAAGCGGTTGAGAAGCAGCTCGTGGTCGTCTGAGGCTGAAGCGGCGGCCGCTGCTGCCATCACCATGTTGTAATGCTGAACCGTGGGAGAAACATGAGAGGAGGACGTGTTAGTCAGGTGTGAGATCACATTTAGAGGCTGCTGAAGTTACCAGGGGCTGTAAACACCCTAAAACTAAAGGTAGCTCCTGACTGTCTGAGAAATCAAGAGACTGGCAGTTTTTAGTCTAAGAGTAATTCATGAAGCGTTTTAGCACTAAAAGGTCCTTCTAAGTCATACAACAATATATGTAGAGTCAGCTGGAAAACATTATCACAGTGCCTACATGAGGATTTAACAAGTCAGCATTTTACTTTGCTAGATGAACATGTTCGTTAAAGTTTTTAGACTGTTAATGTGTCTACTGTTTTTGTTATTCATGTTCCTGTGCACTGATGAATATTATAGTTCCCATTCACAGACATCTGTCAACCAATTACTGTGGAGATACTTAAGTAAAGAAACTGAAATCCATAGCCACGGGGTGAACTGGCCTTTTCTCTTATCTCAGGAGTTCTCTCAGTTAAAGTTGCTCTCAGCAGCTGTGTGAACTGAGGGGAAACTCTTAGCTAAGATCTTTTTTTATTTCCTATCAAAAGACAAGATACTTTGTAAATATGGTCCCAGTTCTCCAAACATTACACTGAAGACTGGACACGAGAAAACCAGCAGCAGTCAGGCTGCTTCCTGATTTCACGCTGTAGGAGCCATGTATATATTCATACTATATTTGTTGTTTGCTCATCTCACCTATTACATATGGTATAATCTCCAGTGGTATCCAATGGTGCAGGTAGTTTTGGTTTTGTTTGTCCACCTGATTTCTGCCTCCACACTTTAGAGGTGCTCTGCTCTTGGCATAAAAAAAAGACATTTAAAAAATTCAACAGCAGCTTCTTTCCAGACGCAATGTCCCCGTTAACACACAGACAACGCTGCCTCCAGTCTTCATAGGGGCTATTTCTGCAGTAGAAAGTATTTCCAATGAAAACTGTTTACAGTGATGTCTGTGGACTCACCAGAGTAACAGGGGTGTTGAGTCTGGAAATGTGGTGGCTGATGAATGTTTTTAATGTCATTTTTCAACACTGTGTGAACCACATATGAAATTCCATTCAACCTGTGGCAGAGATCTCAAAACTATCTGAACAGCTTGATGTTGCACCACTCAAGGTAAGTGATGAAATTAAAATGTTCATTTCAAATGAAAGAATCCAAGCAGAGCAGAATGAAAGACGAGGATATCAGAAATCAAGAGTTGTCTTTATTAATGTTTGACTGCCTCAGAGAATTCAACCCACCAGTAACTGTGTGGTGCCAACCATCATTTGTCAAATGTCTTGCTCTCATATTTCCTTAAATAGCCCGTAAAGACCGAGACAGAAAGGGAGGAGGACATTTAGTGCTCACCAGCAGGTCGTGTGATATTTTATGGGCAATTCCACCAAATGTCTGGTTGCAAATGTTTTTTAAGTGTTTGTCTGCATGCTGTTTACTGTTATCGAGGAACAGAAAGTGCAGGGTTTTGGTTTGTTTTGCCAAGTAGAATTGTCTGTTACATGTAGTTTCAGAGCCCTCGTATTGTTTCAATCACAGGTTTTCAGGATTTCACTGAAAAAAACTAAAGTGCTTCGGCGGGTAAATTCAGCTTCTCCACATAACGTCATGCGCTGCTGTACATACCTGATGATTGTCCCCTTGAAGAAAAGAGAAGAAGTTTAACTCTGGAAATCAAGAACAAGCAGAGTCCCTGGTGAATATCAACAAAAAGCAATATCGCAGATGCAAACACAAAAATGTGTTTTAACCTTAATAAAAACCAGAAGTACAGTATATTATACTGCTCAAGGAGCCAAATGGTATTCTCAACCAGATATATATATATATATTTTTTTAAATCGCATTAGACCTTTAAGAAAAACAACAAAATGAGAATAAAAGTCAGTTGTCATTCGAAGACTGCCTTTGACCTCTTAAGCTTTTTGTTGTATTCCATTAAACTTCTCCTGGAGTTCAATAATAATTAGGGAAGACTATTTCCACACTATGACTATATCACATTTTGTTTATCTGCTTGTTCTGACTCTTTATGAAGCTACTGTAATAATAGTTTTTATGGCTACATAATTACACTGAATAAAAATGTAATCTTTATATATATTTATAAGTAAATACAGTTTCGTGTTGAGCAATGAACTCGCTTCCATGAAGATTCCTAAACCACCTCGAGCCTGTGTGTGTTTGTCTTTACCTGAGAGGTCGTTGGGGGTGTGGTAGTAGGGTCTGTAGTCCTGGATAAGTGGGGGGACAGGAGGGATGTAGCTGGTGTCCACGGCCGGCATGCTGGGGGTGCGGCTCACAGGGGAGGACTGGTGGTGCAGGTTCAACACTCTGAAGGCAGACACAGAGGAAGATGAGATTAGAGGAAAAGAGGCAACTTTATGCCTAATAAGGCTTTTACTTCCTATCTTATTTAACAGGTGAGTCACAGGACGTGCCGTCTCCTTTTTAAATCTATCTTGACATTATATATCCGTGTAGAATTCTGATTGGCTGAACTTCAATCCTCTATTCATGAAGCCTATGTGCTGAAAAACTAACAGATTTAGTGTTTTTGGACTTTTGGAAAGTCACCTGTCTACAGATCTACACATCCAATATTAACTTTCAAAAAGGAGTTAAGACACAAAGCTTTCTTAGTCAGCACTCTGGGCTACCCACCGTGAGCGCTGTTGATGTGAAATGGTAAAAGATACTTGTGAGTTCAAGTGCAAAACTCATGAATCATTTAACATCTTGATACATAACTACCCATGAGAGCAGCTAAAACGAGCCTCATTTCCACATTTAATGAAACACAAACTGATGAAACCACAGTGCCTGACCCTTTGTTGATGATGGGCGGCGAGGTCGGGGACAAAGAGGGACACGCTCTTTTAGGTGGAGGAGGCAGGGGCGGCGGTGGCCGAGGCAGTGAATCCTGTCCTTCGTCTTCTGAGGAGCTGTCCAGTGTCAAGTCGATCACTTCCACTTTCTTGCCATTGCTGCTGTCGCTGCCGCCGTGACTGGACGAGGAGGAGCTCAGCTGATCTGAGCCTGCAGACGTCCGACAGGAACCTGGAGAGCAGCAGCAGACATGTTAGATTGTGTTTGTGTGCTAAAAGTAAAAAAACAAAGCACTGCTGAATACTGTGAGCGTGCTAAAATGCACATATACACATTTCCCCTCCCGTCATATGAGATACAGTATGTTTGTTACTATGGAGACAGGCAGTTTATTCAGTGGCATAATGATTGATGCCTTACCAAATTAAAACTGACAATGCATAAACAAAGAGGGGAGGGGATGTAAATGCACCGCCTCTGTCGTCTTACCACGTCTCCTTAATCCTAATTTAATTACTTACAGCCTTCACTGCCGTCACGTAGAAGCAACCTTTCTGTTCCTCACCCCACCCTGTCCACATTTCATCCCCTCATGACATGTCTCACCATCCAGCCCGTTGTTATAGGAAGCAGAGGAGACCTCCTGCACTTCCTTCTTAGACCTCATGGGGGCCCAGCTGCCATCCTCCTTGAACTGGATCTCATCACAGTCCATGCAGCTGTTAAGGATCTCCACAAAAAGCCTGAGGAGAAACATACACGTCATACACAAACACACACACAAAATTTGTATTTTTTTAACAAATGCCAGGTAAAGTGGAAAAGACGCTCCTACCATCACTGTGCTGTAAAGGTCTTTCTACATAAGCACTGAATTCACTAAATTAATTAAAGGAATAAAACGGTCTATCTTTTGATATTATATACTCAACACCTGTAGGTTTTAAAGTTACAACAGAGTTCGCACAGCTCTTTAAGAGTAGAATTCATTCCTAACCTAAAATTAAGCATTTTTACAAACATTCAAGACTTTGTACAAACCCTGAACAAGCCAGGTTTTGACAGACACATTTTTTTAATTGACCCAAAGTTACTGATTTGAATCTAAGCCCACAAAGATTTTCAGTCCTTCAAAAGGATACACATGACGCCATTTAGACAAATTAAACAAGTGTTTCTGTGCAGCTCTAGCTTTTGAGATGAGTGTATAAAAATCATAATGTATCAGTCAGCGACAGGGGCAGTATTTCCTTTCAAAAGAAAATGGCGATAGTCATTATATTTCTTTGTAAAAGATTTTGAAATCTGCATTAAAAGATATCAGTTTAGATCAGGGAGTATACCAGCTGAGTTTGACAAAAGAAAACTCAACTCAAGGTCCATTTACTGAGACTGCACAGAAGATACCTGTAGAAAAAACTGAAAGATGCAGGTGAAAGCTAGTGAATGGTCAAGAATAAACTTTCATGCTGAACAGCTAATTTCACAGTTTTTTTCGTCCTTTTCTTGTTGGACAAAGTGAAATGAATAGTTCAATATTTTGGGGAATAAGCTCACTTGCTTTCTTCTCAAGAGTTAGATGAGAAACCACTCTCAAGTCTGAATATGAAACTACAGCCAGCAGCTGGTTAGCTTAGCTTAGCATAGGAAAGGTGGGGGGGTGTTGTTTAAAAACCAAAGTGTAAAAACAAGTTAAAGGTTTGAACATCGTTTGCACCACTTCCAAACAGGTCATAGCATGGCAGATGGGGGTTTGCGTGACTCACCCGTCGATGATGAGGTGTTCGTAGGGGGCCTTCTTGTCACAGACAGGACACACCCAGGTGGGCTTCTTCTCGTTCATCTGGATGTAGAGTGTGGCATCGAAGCACTGCAGGTGGGAGCATGTCAGTGCCCGGCATGGGATCATCAGCCGCATCTTCCCCAGCTACACACACACACACACACACACACACAGAGCAGGGATGCACAGATGTCACAAACATGCCAATCCCACATGGAAAAGGTTTATGATAGGGTTTCAGAAGGCAGTTTGACAGGTGGATCATGTACACAACCTGAGGGTAAGCATAGGCATGTTGAGACACATTCAAAGAAAAGAAAAAAAGAAAAAAGAAAAAAGAAAAAAGAAAAAAGAAAAAAAGAATGGACAGGCACGTCTCGACATGACTGAATCTCTAAACACTGCCTTAATTCATGAAGAGCAGGGAGCATGTTTACCGGGCAGAGCAGCGACACACGAAGGCTGGTCGTGGCTATTTCACTGTCTGGGTCTGCTGTTAGCTTCTCTTTGACTGCAGGACAGAAGTAAAACACACACACACACACACACACACACACAGATAAATAAATAAATGTATATTGATATAACATCTGTGATTCATAATACAGTACCTCCTCATCTGAAATGGGAAACAATTTGGCAATCTGACCAAATGAAAAAGAAAGAACAATAAATGTATGTCGAGGCCACTGAAGTTAAGGCTCCCATAGTCTATAACACACTTTCAAACCTTGCTGCGCACAAGCTCACCAGAAAGTATTTCACCACCAGCTTCTTTAGTTTTGCTCATGAAAATGTCAAAATATCACATTCAATATACACTTAATAAAAAATTTAAAAAAACATAAAATCATGAAACTTACACACACACAGTGCACAACACTGTTTTGATAAACCACATATGGGCCATATAATATCTGAGTTGGATTTATAAGGAAATAAACATTAATAAGTTTTCTTCATCGTCAAAAAGAGTTGGGATGCAACAATACGACTTTTTCTCTCCCAATGCATCAACTCAGGGCATCTACTGATAGTGATTCCTGATCCAATACCAGTGCTCTCTTTCCCCCAAATTTAAAAACTGTATATATCAGTGTGTGAAACTCATCTAGGTCATTTTTATAGGATAGGGATAACATGACGCCAGAGATTTTCAGAGAAGATTTGAGACTCAACAGATTAAGTTATAGTGGAAACTGTGTGTTTATTGTGGATCAGTCATGGCCAATGCCCGATCCGCCTTAAAAAGGTCAATATCAACCCTGATACGGATCCAAAAAAAGAGGTTGATAGTCCTTACTGAGTGCTCTGGAGTGGTCTGGGTTTCTGATGCCTTTTGCCCGTAGTCTCTGTAACAGCACTGTGGATGACTGCTGCTTCACCAAGTACACTGCCATGGAGTAACTCTGTGGACAAACATGAGGAGGACATGATACAACAATGTAATAATGTGCAGAGGGATACTTTAAAAACCCACATGGAGGCATTTTCTGCTTTCCAGAGTCAGAGTTTATATGTCTTTTTTTACTGCCTAAAATCATTGATAGATGCATATAAATTGTGTATACTTCATTGCTGTAATTATTTCCTGTAACATGCTACCAGGAGAATGCAACTTTTGGGGGGGGTGTTGGACAATGAAACAAAGAAACGAAAACAAAATGAGTTCAGGCCAACTTCAGAGAATGTCCTTGAACAGTGTTACTTGAGCTAATTTCAGACTGACATTTGAGACCAGTATGTACTTCCGTTTACTGCCCTCTATTGCCTGTCTGCAGAACATCAAGCTCCACCCAACTCAATATAAATCAGCATATGAGATAATAGAATATTTTTTGTCAAATTAACATATTTATTTGGTCTAAAATATTTCATCTGAATGTGGTTCTGTCAATATGAATCATCAGCCTCCTCTTAGCATGCACATGGGCTTCCCTTGAAGTTTTGGTTTTACCCTTCCTCATTCTGCTCCACCATTTAATGCTTATGCGTTAGATTTTTGGCTGTAAAAACTCAACACAGTGGTGGCCAGAAAACCCACTTCCTGGGCTTCAAACTACTTCCCACACACTCATGCACGCACGCACACACAAGAGATGCTGAATTTAAAGCTACTGCATATTATGGAAGTCTGCCTTAAGACTACATGCATTTCAAACTAGACTGTTTGGTCTTCTGTCACATGTTTGTAGAGCATTCTTTTGTCCGTGTGTCTGTCTCATCTATGCAAACACAATAACCCAAGAACAGCATGTGATGATTCTCCATTGACAGAACCCGATCCAGTCAGATTTTGCAGCAATTTGTAAATTGGCATCTTAATAACGATTTTCATCAACAGAGTTTGTATTATAACCAATGCATTGTGTGTGTACAGACAGAAATGTGCAAATAGATTATTAATTATTGTTAATAATTATTGTTAAAGTAACACAATTGGATAAATTAGATTAAATAACCTATCATGATAATATGAGAGCTGCAAATAAATATTTGCATTATCAATTATTCTTTCAACATATATAATAATATATATATATAAAATAACAGCAAAACCAATATATTGTATTGTATCATCTCCAAATGTATTTATTCTGTCCCCATAACACAAATATATTCAGTTAAGCTTTTATTGGCTATTCGTTGTAATTTCACTTGATAGGTGACTTTACAAAACTGTCATTAATTATCAAAACTGTCAGTTCAAGAGTCCCTCATTAGAAACTGTGACACTTTGGTCCTTACCCTTCCAATCTCAGCGGTCCACGACACCACAATGGTGTTGGGGACTGTGGTGGACAATCTGACCAATGAGGTAATGTTGATGGGCCGGCTGGGCCGCTTGGGCTCTACACCGTTTTTGGTTGGAGGAAGATAACCCTAGATGACACACATGAATGTTAGAAGGGAAAAGAGAAAATTTGCTTTGTTTTGTTTAACATAAACAAGGCAGAAAAAGCTGGAAAAGTGCAATGAAAAGCATGTCCCTCTTTAGAACTGGGTGGCAGAACAAAGATGTTATGCTTGTTGTTTAAGTGCTTAATGCTGAGCTCCTCACCGGCAGGTTACAAGGTTTCCCGTTGACTTTCACACACAGATTGGGTGGAAAATGGTCTTCCTGAGGACAGCTCGTCTCCGACAGGCAAAACCGTAACTGAACTTGAACTGAGAAGTCACATTTGGACCCCGAGATGTCCCTTTGAGCACAGAAACAAATTTATCATCGCACATCTGTAGAAACCAATGTACATTTATGAATTATTCATCACTTTTGCATCCTGCATTGACAGAGCGGTGATCATCTTACATCGAGCTGCTGATCTGCTGGACTTGCTGTGGCGTTAATGCAAAGGCGAAACACGTCTCCTGAAATCTCTGGCTGTTGTCAGATGCTGCAGAGACAGGGACAGAGAGGAGACATTTTTAATAACCTTTAATAATAAATACGTTTAACAGTGACAAAATGTTGGTCAATTATAAAACAAAATCTATCATTATAGCATATAGCAAAGTCCAGTAAACCACAGTTTCAATCTCCAGACAAGAATTAAACAAAGAAAAAAGGCAAAAACCTGTGTGCACAGCAGTGTGTCAGTGGGTGTCTCCTGCATGAACAGAATTATTGGGTAGATGCTTGTAGGCTTGACATTATCAAAAGCTACAGAACACCTGGACCTCAAAACCAAACCACCTCACACAGAGGTGAAGAAGAATAAAATGTGTGAAAGAAAAGAGAGTGTGTGTGCTCTATTTATAGGCCCACCGAGAGGTGCTGGAAATAACTGGTGCTACTAACCCAGCCTCCATTAAAGAGACAGCAAGTTTGCAAAGGCAAGAAAAATCTGTCTTAAAGGAGGTTAACATGAACAAGGAGCTTTGAGGGTTAAAACCCAACTGAGGTTTGTGTTTGTACTTAAATGAATAGTTTAACATTTTGGGAAATATACTTTTTCATTTTCTTTCTGACAGTTAGGTGAAAAGATTGGTACCACTCTCATGTCTGTGTTCAGTTTGCAGCTAGAGGTGGGAAGCGATTACCTTAGCTTAGCATAAAGAGTAGAATCAAGGGGAGTTAGCCTGGCTCTGTCCAAATGGGAAATTTACAAAGAAATCTCTACAACTCACTTACTCACTTGTTTTACCTTGTTTCTTTAATCTGTACACAAACAGAAATGTAAAAATTTTAGTAAGGTCAATGATGAACCTCCAAACTTAACAGTTTACCAGTAATGTATACTACAATATTTATAACAAGACTCTTCTTTGACCTCTTTTGAGTTGAGTTTCGAGACCCTTCTCATTTTAGCAAGACACATTATGAAGGACTGACAAGATTATGTTCTGTTATACAAGTAAGTACTAATAATGAAAATAAAGTTGAATAGTGTAATAATCTGTCTTTTAATGCTGTTTTAAAGTAAAAAAATTAAAGATTGTAACATTCAAAGCTGTGTGGGCTCTTTAAAGTCGCCGTACTGCTAGCATGCTACAAACATGCCAAACAGCAGCAAAACGCAAAGAAGCATGTTAGTTTGGAATCTGTGAAGGACAAAAAGACAGAAAAACTGTTTTACATGTAATGTACATATTACATACAATCATGCCACGTCACTTTAATGTTAGATTTGCAATTACTTTAGCTAACAAGGGTGTGTGTGATAAACAGTTCAATTCAATTAATTCCAACTAAATCATAGGAAAGTATTTTATTTCAAATGTCAAAAATGTCTAAAATCTTCTCCACTTCTCCAAAAGCTGTTTTGCCTTCACCACAAGAGTGCTCCGTACACCGGTGAGTAGCATCACAGACCAACCATTGTTAAAATACTTGCGTGTGGATGCCATTTTTTAGTTTAACATAATTGCTCAATCTCAGGCCTGAAGGCTGTGTAAGTGAGTGGGAGGATGAGTTACAGAATTACCTATCATGAATCCTGATTGTTGCTTTAATTACTTAAAGTAATGTTGAACTGCCAGTAAGTGGCAGCTTAAAAGACATGCAGATGATCTGTGCAAGCATGATCATGCGCGCGCAGACACACACACACACACACTCAGCAGGATAAAGTACATCAAGCTAATTTCTCTTCATGTAGGACGTTGAGGGGGACAAAGTCTACTCCTCCTGCTGCTGATGATGATTACTGGACCAATCATGTTCTGCCTCTCATCAGCCTTTCATTTTCCCAGTAATGACCCATCTCACCACCCACAAGAACGGCATGTATCTATTGTATATTTCTGTTCCTGCGTCTTTCGGGCGGCAGCCTGTGTACTGCAGCACAAAATCAAATGCACCAAGTGTGCTTTCGAACAACAGTCTTCCTCCTCTCCGGGCACACAGGCTATAAATAGAAAGCGCGCTCTCTCACTCTGTCCTCTCTCCCACTATCCCCCATCATCTCTCCATCGCTCTATAAGTCACTCTCTCTCTCTGGCAGTGGATTTGTTTCTGGTGTTTCAGTGTGTGTGGTTGGGGGAGACGTTAGAAGGGTTGAAATGAGCTATGATTGATGTCTTCCTCTCTCTCTCTCACACACACACAAATTTACTTTTTCCCCAACGCATACACAAAACTCCCACAGTGGCTTCTTTAACTCTAGTGATTTAAGATTCATACAGTGTGTTTGACATCAACTTTAGGATTATTTGTCTGACACACTGTGAAACTAAAACTAAAGGCGTGACATCAGATCATAATACTTTGCTGGTACTGACAGACTGAAGTTGTCAAGTACTGAAACCTGGCATCAAATGCTCAGATTCATACTCTTCTTTACCTATTCATGATCAGACATGGTGTGATCATAAAATGTGGATTGCATTTTATTTAAGCAAAGTTCTGTTATGGGGGCTTAAGTTAGACAATATTTAAAAGAAGACTTTGACATTTGGGGATTTTTTTTCCCTTCTTGCTGAGAGATGATAATCAAAAACATTCATATTTATCAGTTAAATATAAAGCTACTGCAAGCAGCTGGTTAGCTTAGCTTAGCATAAAGACTGGAACCAGGGGGAAACAGCTAGCCTGGTTCTATTCGAAATCTGCCGGCCAGCTCCTTTAAAGCTCATTGATTAACACATTAGATCTTGTTTGTATGCGTATGACTATCAGATTGACAGTCATACACATCAGACTGTCAGACTCCTTCTTGGGTAGTTCACAGTAGTCATCATGATATTAATGCATGCAATTTGTTATGTTGTAAAACTTTTAGTGGAATTTCAGTTTTATGCTACTTAATATTTCTATTCCACCAAATTTTAGTGGGAAATGTTATATTTTTTACTCCACTACATACCCTTCATGTCCAGTAAAAACCATGCATCTCCAAATTTGGTAATTTTGAATTAGAATTTATATTTAAAACCCCACTTGGATCAGCTTGAAAATGCATCGTCACAAAACTAAAAACAGGGCTGTTTGTCTTTAATATGTAGAGATGCATGGTTCTTAGGAGCGCGACGCTACAAACATATGATGATTTTATAAAATACAATAAATCGCTGTAGATCAAACTACCCAACAGTTTACAAAGTAGTTAAAATTAGCCTTAAATCAGTCTTAAACACCTACAGCTGTAAAAAGCAACATATACATTAATGCACCAATAATATCAATCCAAAACCTTAATATATAATAGTGAAACACTAACAGGGACTGTATTTCTGCATAATGAGTACTTTTACTTTTGATATTTGTAAGTACAGTTGTCTGATAATAACACAGGAATGCAGGACTTTTACTTGTAGTGGAGTATTTTCACAGTGTGGTATTAGTACTTTTACTCTAAAGAATGTGAATACTTCTTCCACCAATGTCTAAAACACAGCTTTGAGAAGAAGCTACAGCCTTATCAAAAATCACACAAATACATCGTAGAAAAAACTAACCGGGTGACGCAAGTGTGACCTGCATCTATGTACTTTGGATCATTTGATATATAGAACACAAGATGCTGAACTTAATTTTAAAAAAATGTAGTTGAGGATTTAAGTCATAAAAAAAAATGAAGTTGACTACAACACACACAGAATGTAATTTGAATAAATGAAGTCTCTATTTCACTTCACTTAAAGAAAACACAATATTAATGACGCTATGAGCAGAATTGTTATTACTGTTATTAAGCGCATTTCTGCGACTGCATGTAATTCTATTGCTGCTTAGTGGTGCTTATTAGAATATGAAAATTAATAAATCATTGGGACATTCATTTTAAGATGCAAGCATAATTACAATAAACAAATAAGAGCTTCTATCAAATGCAAATCTCCAACCATGCGTCACAAAGCACCAAGAGTTTGTTCTGACTAAACATTACAGCTGATAAGACCTCGCTCTCGGGGTTTAAGGTGCAGTCGTCAGAGGACAGGAGGACAGTTAGTTTTTGTAAACAGTGTAAAATGGATATTTCAGAGCTTCTGGAAAAACTTCTTTCCAATTCGTCTTAAAGAAAAAGGGCACGCTTCTTTGCCTCGTTTCAGTTTGTAACGGGCTTCATCAAGCTTTAAAATCAGTCCTGAGTGTTTTGAAACCATGTCTTAAATGTCAGTAATTATGTGAAACGTGTTCTTAGAGTGCATACTGAGAAAGAGCCCTGGTGCAGTGACTGTATGGCAACCTGCAGACTTTCTGTCCTTCATGGTGCATGGTTTGAGGCCCCTGCTGCTGTACCAGCCACTATGCTGGCTTTCACATTGTTTTATAATGTGAAATGTATGTGTTAGTAAAACAGATGGTGGGAAGAGTGACAGATGGGAACACAACCTCCAATGGGTTGATGTTAACAGTGAAGAGGAAATAAACCAAAGGAGATCCAACACATATAATTAGTTGCCGTTTTATTACTTTATGGTATATAAGACTATACAGAGGTATTTTTAATTGGTCATCCACCCCAATTAAGAGAAAATAATCATCAGGTTAATTGCAGGCCTTGTTTGTAGTGCTTTTGAATTGTACTGGATTACACTGAGAAGTGTTTCTAATATTTATCCTACCCTCAGTGACACAAATGGGGTGGACTAAATAATACAAACACCTGTCAGTATAATGCAATACAATTTAATGGCAACAGCATCTAAAAGGATCACAAAGTTGAAGCAACACCTCCCTAAAACTGTTTTGGCAATCACTGAACATTAAAACCTTCCTGAAGAGAGGGTTCATTGCAGGGCTGTTTCATTAGACTGCATTAGTTTTGGTTACACTGGCAATTGAGCATATACTAAACAAGTGAAATTGAGACACATTTGTAGATCACAGACTTAAGGAAAATGAGGAAAGGCTCAATCACAGCGAGCATACTGTTCTGTAGCTGTATAACTTTGCCAATCTCAGTGAGCACACGAGGCACGATCGGAACGAATAATGATACTCGTAATGAATGAAGGCAACCAAAGATTACCATTATTATGCTAGTCATTTACACTTTGAGGTGTAACAAAACATCTCTACACAGTAAGAACCCTGTGAGATAAAACAGAGACTTTGTACCCCTGCACATTTATGTTTGAACTAGATTTATGTTCCAGCTTGTTCACATCTGGTCTCAAAGCACTTGTTACATTAAAGTGAAATATTTCTACATTTTGTCCTCCCACCTGTATTATAGTATTTCATAGTGAAAACATGGGGGAAGCTACCTTGTGGCTACCAATACCTCCTAGTATGGAAAGTAGGAATTCTGATTTTGACTCTACATTAAGTAAAAACATAGAAAGGTCTTGGTTCTGGGTTTAATTCTGGTTTGAAGGGAAGATGTGTGAGCTAAGCTACAGAGAATGTGCTCAGCTCTATAGCCCTGTCTTCAGCACAACAAAGCCCAGCTGGAGTTTATTAACTTGTTAGTGGCTTTGCTACTTTTTCTCTGTTTGGCACACCGCAGGCGTACACACACACACGCACACACACACAAGCATTAAAAGATAGCCACACATACACGCACAAACACAACATACACAAACACTCAGGCAGAACAAAGACAAGAAATCCTTTCAGCGTCACTCAACGTCAAAACTACGATGCTAGAAGGATCCACAACAAAAGCTCAGATCTGGATGTTACGCCCACACGCACACACACAGACAACTAAAAACTTTCCAGAAGTGTTACTTCCTCTCCCTCTAACAGCAGTGATTATCCTTTATTATCTGCATACGACTGTTGTACAGTTATACATTGACAGGGCTCATTAAGGCATTCCAGCGTGCTAATAGGGCTGCTACGACTGCCATTAGATTTTCTCAGTATGGCAGCTAGCCCTGCTACTTTTATCAATGTATATACTGTAGCATGCTTTTCCCAGTGTCTTAAGAGCTTGTAGGTCACGCACTATACGCCATGCCCATTTCCGTTTATCATGAAACACACTAAGATCAACGTTAAATATAAATAAAAACAGCGTTGCTTATGTTTTGAGTGAAGCAAATGTTTAGAGTTACAATGAGGCTTTGGGGGTCTGTCCAATCAGGCAACTCGTGAGGATGATGATGCACCAAAATAAAGCTGGTTTTATAGGCTCTGAGAGCAGGAAGCCATTTTGTGCAGTGTGTTTATAGTTCAGAGCAGCCAGTGCTCCTTTGTTGATGTTCACTTGTTGTGAGAAGGTTGAGTTGTTTACAAGGAGATAAAGGATTTGCTCGGGATCATAGAGGGAAGTACGAGCTGCTAAATCTCAGGTTGTGTTTTGATGCTGAGTGAAGAGGCACTTTATTGGTTTCTGTGCTGCAGATGTTTGGGAACATTACCACCATGACCTGCTGTGTATAGCTGATAACGTATGTGATCTACTGTCTTTACTGATTCTCTGAGGAGTGCATGTGTTTGCTTACCAATCCAAGGGCAAAACAAGATGTACAGCGACTGATTTGTACCGATTAAGTGTGCTTGCTCAAGGACACTCCAGCAGGGTGGATAACTGCTCTCATGAGGACTAAACCAGGACTTCTGGATGACGTGACTGTATCAAATAAATGTCCAATTTCTGACATCCTGCTAGTGTTAGTTTGTCACTTTGTGACCCACAATGACATCAAATAATCAAAACTAAAGTTGTGTATTTGTCAATGATTGATCTGATGTTTACTGTTGCCTAGTTACTCTTGAATAGAGGAGGGATGGCACATTTGATTAGATTGATTAATTTAACTCACAATAGCCGAATCTTGAATATGGTTTTCACTCAGTAATTTATTAATTCACGACTGATTTACTTTGCTTTTCTTGATATCAGAATGCTGGTAAATACTCTCAGCACTTCCTACAGATGTTTCACAATAAAATCCTTCAATCGAAGTGCAGGAGTTACTGATTCTATGTGAAACAGCAGCATCAGCCAATTAACACAGCGATAGGGAGCAGAACAGAAAACAGAAAGGGGTTGTTAGTGAAATATTAGCATAATGTATTTAATTAAAAACAAAGGCCTGTCTCTAACGACAGCCTATCTCAAATACAAGCGCGGTTCTCTTTACCTCTTTTGGTTTGGTTTATTGACAACATTATAATATATTTATAAAACACAACATATTGTACTTTGTCTAGGATGAAATGATTAGGTCCTGGACTTATTTCCATTGTTGTCCCTGGTATTTACCCAGTCGAGCAGCCTTTATCAAGACAGAGGCAGGAATTAAATGTCTGACATTAAGAAAAAATTGAGAATAGGAACAACAATAACAACAAAAAAAACAACATAAAAGCCCAAACCACAACATGACATTTAACGGTAGTTGCCTAGTTTAATCTTGGGATGAGTGCCAAACTACGTTATTAGAGTTATTTAAGAACTATACAAGTTAAAGCCAACATAAACTTACATTGTACCATAGGTGAGTGTGTGTCAAGGATAACAGCTGCTTGTTCATTATGAAACTTTCTCAAAAAATTTATGCATGAGGGGCTCCAAAATAACAAACATTTGTCGACTGATTACTTGATAGACAGAAATTGAACAATTATCAACTATTCTGATAATCAATTAATAATTTCAGTTATATTTCAAGTAAAACTATCCTCTAATTCCTGCCTCTAAAAGTAGGAGCATTTGGTGCTTTTCTTTGTCACATATGTAAAATTAATATATTTGGGTTTTAGATTATTAGTTGGATAAAACAAGCAAAGTGAAAACAAAATGATTAATCAATTAATCAAGGAAATAATCTGCAGATTAATTAATAATGAAAATATGTGTTAGTTGCTGCCTTACTCCAAATTCTAATCAAATCATCAACTGTAGAGAGGCAACCAAATATGACTGCAGTACAACAAATTGTTAACAAGATTCAATTCACAAAAATAAAATCATGGACTGACTCTTCTTTGAAGGAAGTGATGTTTTAAACTATTGATCAGACTGACACTTTACCACACAATTTTCCTCCATTGTATGGATATCACAGCAATCTTCCCGGGTAACAAACCATTATGCACGAAATGCTCATCAAACGTGAAATAGGCCTGCATCCTTTTACCAAAGATATGGTGATTAAATCATGTATAATGCATGTGCACCACAATGATACCCATAATGAGTACAGAGACATAGTTCTCTGTGGAGAACTGGAGTTCAACCATTGAGGTCGCCATGGTAATAAAGGAGTAGCTGGTGCAGCCCAGACTGTTGATCAGTTTAGACTGACAGGGCTAAATTGTGGGCTGACTAACCTTTATCCCACAGACTGATAAGTCTCAGCAGAGAGCACAAGGCTGCGAGGAAGGGGAGGGATAATGGTAGGGAGGGAGGCAGGGAGAGAGAAAGGGAGGGAGGGAGAGAGGGGGGGAGGGAGATAACTACTTTTACATGCGCACAAGGGTTACTGTGAGAAATCAGGTTATGGCAGGAAATCTGAAAACATATTTACACGCACTGCAATTCCACGATACTATAAACCTGACTGTACATGCAGCTGGTCAGAAACCACATTTATTTTCAACCCCTCTACCATATGTCTGAACCAAAGCAGTCGTATTTTTGAGTTTAGCATGGTGATATTTGTTGCTGCTGAGGCCTTTTAGCATTTGGATTGGTGTTGCAGTGAAACAACAACTTAGTTTGGTAACATACAGCAGCCATTCTCAAATTTTGGGTTATTAACAAAGCTAGTTATTTTTATTTCTCAATGTGCTCAAAGATTCACATAAATAAAAAATATCAATTTAAAATGCATAATTTCAATGACCAGTTACATTTGAATATCACCACGCCAAACTGACCACCACGCATCATCAGGTAGACACAAACATGTTTTTCCACTGTTAGCTAGCTAACGTTTCCTTGGATGCAGTGACGCAAAAAAAAAAAAATTCAATGATAAAGCGGAAGACAACCCTGTGCTAGTAAAAGAACCAAAGTGGATGGGCAGGAAAAATGAGCCTGAATACTTTACATTTGGATTCATAATGGCAGACAGTGTGACAATGCAGACAGACAACGCTGAGTGTGTTGAATGTAGTGAAATCCTGTCAAATGAGGGGCTAAAACCGAAATCGAAGCTCCAGAGACACTTAAACACAAAGCACCCGGAATCTGGAAGGTGGTCCTCTGATATTTGTTACAAAAGGTTGAGAACCCCTGATTTACTGAGCGTTCTTCCATACACCACTTCTATGTGGAGCATTGGGAAATCCATATAAAACATATACAAATCCAGTTTTTATACTTCTAAAAATAGTGTAAAATCGTGTATAAAGTAAAAAAAATAAACCACTGCCTAAAAGCATCCAAACGTTATTTAAAAAGAGGGAAATCGTTGTAGTGAGAAAGTGAAAATGAATCACACTTTAAAACAAATATAAAAATTCATGATCAGATCTTTCCATTATTAAGTAAGGAAGGGAATGTGTAACATTTTGTCTTATGTTCTGATGTCTAATAGGTTTTGTATTCTGTTCTAATGGCAGATGCAATAAACTGTAGCTTCAGCCAGCCTACACCTTTTTGATCTATTGAAAATCTTTAAGCTGCCAGTATGCTGCCCACACACACACACCTTATTGACGTCGAAATGGTGTATATGTATGTGTGTGTCTGTGGGCTATTGTAATGTCATTTTGATGTGTACAGACGAGTGCAACACTATGAGTGTCTTCCAGGGGAGAAAATGTCTGAAAATGTGCGCCGCCCATATTTAAACAATTACCGCATCTTGTGGCCCTGAAGCTATGTTGTATTGTTTTCTACTGTACTGTTAGTTACAGTGTTCTTTTATGCTTAATTGTTTGTGTGATCATTTACAGACCAAAACAAATAAAAATTTCACATGCGTCTGAACTTTACAAATAACCTGCTGTTCATCTGTGGAAACAGACTTACTCAGACCTATTTGTTCCAATTTTAGATGCAAGTAATAATCTTTTCCTTTCACTGCACTGTCTTAAGTCTGTCATGCACATCCGCTCTTATAAAAACCCTGTTAGAATCCTGGTTAAGCACAGACACGGCCAACAAATCAGCTTTCTCCAGCAAAAAATGAAAAAAAAGCAAAGCGGGAGAGCAAGTGGGGGAAGGGAGGCAGAAAAAAATGAGAGATTGAGGGAGAGAGAAAGGGGAGGCCCGGCAACAGGAGAAGCAACAACAATTGGGGAGAGGGAGAGAGAAAAGAGAGAAAGGGATGAGCATTAATCAGAAGATCAGAGATAAATAAACAAGCAGAGAAGAGAAAGAGTGTGTGAAAGAGTGTGATCAGGGAGTGAAGGGATTACAGTTGTTGTTAAAGAAAGAGAAAAAAATATCCCAGTCTGCCCATGAGGGGGGGATAACAATTAATCAAGTGGTTTCATTACTGCCCTCCATTATTATTAGGATAAAGAGGGTCATCACCTCCAAGCTGCAGCTGAAGCAAATTCAAATGTTCAGCTTTGTGAAACAATGTGCACCATCTTCCTCTGGGTTTTTCCTCCTCTCAGTCATCATTTCGCTCTCTCTGCTTCTCTGAGAACAATACGATCAACATGCATTATTTATTGGAAAGTACGTTTACGTTCTGAAACAACTGTACGTGCAGATGTGTGTGTGTGCCTTTATCAGTGTGCGATTCAGATTCAAATGAAGGGAGGGTGTGTTCTGCGGGCACAGGTGTATGCCTATGTGATTTCATCACTTTGCATGCAAATTTTAAGTGAGTATGGCTGCGGAGAAGGAGCTAGGATGGGAGATGGAGGGAAAGAGAGAGGAGGCAGAGAGGGATGGGACATGTGCAGGAAATGGATAGAGTGAGAAAGAGAGAGGAAAGAGGAGATAGATGGTGTGATGACAGAGCTGCAGGCGCTGTGTTTGTACATGCATCTGCAGGCAAATTAATCACGAGATGGTCTCTTACTCCATTAAAATGCTAATGTAGGAAAAATCTAGACATTTCCATATATTTGCAATATATCCCAGAGCCCAAGGAATTTTATTATGCTAAATGCAGGCTGGGTGGTGGATGCACACCTAATATAACGACAAATCTGACCAAGATAAAGCCAAGATTAAAAGTCTCTTAAGTAGTGAATTAACGGGCAGGCTGGATCCAAGACATGGAGCTTAAACGCAGGGCCTTCAAAAAATTAGACAAGAGAAGAGTCTGCATATTTGGACTTATTAAAGGCCCTGGAAAAGGCCCTATTTTCTTACTCTGAGCAGTGGGGTTTTACACAAACACTATTTTCTGCCAAAGTTGGAACAGTTTTAGTTTAGTGTTGTCGTGTTTTCACCTCACTGGTTGGAAGTGGGTGGGGGCACAGTTGGAAATAGGTGATGTCACATGCATTCCTGCACCAATCAGGATGTATTTGCAATATGTGAATCAAAATCTGATGACAGTTGGTGGGTTGTGTGTTTATGGTGTTCTGATCTGATCAAACCATACCCACACAGTCCTGATGAAGTGTTTGATGAGTGTTTGACTGTTAAACTCTTAATAATAATTGTTTAATGTTATAAACAAAAACTTGAACCGGTGCTTTAAGTTCTTCCTACATACAATGTAATCTGTTTTGTTTTGTTTTGGACAGACAGGAGACAAATTAAAGGCAAAAACCCCAATAAAAGAGTGGAGAAACAAACATCAAATGCAGATGCTTCCATGCACCAGAGCTCACTGAATAATTTGGTGATTATTAAAATGGTGTGAATAAAATGCATCAGCCTTTACAGTCAACAGATCCTGTTCAGTTGAACACCTATGGGAGATTTTGAACCGACGTGTAAGACCAAATGATAAAAACTTTCATCTTCAAATCTATTTAGTCATGTCTGTGACTGTCTTTTGATGCTATATGTCCTTTTATTATGTCTGGCTGCTTGTTTTTCTTTCTATCTGCTGTACTTTAGTCTCTCTTGGGGAAAAAAAGGATTTTGATCTAAATGAGATTACTTGATTAAACAAGGGTGGTATAAATGAGGGAAAATCTCTGTGTCCATCGCTTCAATAGAGTTCCACAGACTTGGAAAGGACCACTGAAGCCGTTCTGGAGGCTCGTGGTGGCCTGACTCCATTCTAAGACACTTCACATAGGTTTATTCCTTTAATTTGTCACCCATCTGTTTGTGTCACCTAACGCAGCAGAGTTTTGTTTAGGAAGTTAAGACGTGATGGTGTTATGCATGTTATGTTATGTTCTCTCAGCAGTGCTGCAGAGTGACGGCTCAACTACTGTGCTCATTAAACGCCTGGGCTCTCATTCCCACTTAATGTAGTATCCTAGATAAATGCAGCACTGTCAACATACATTGCTGATGGTCTACATGCAGTGATTCATTTAAACTCAATGGCTCCACACCGATGTAAAACTGGTCTCAGAGCTTCAAATATATACATACAATGAAATATGACAATTCATCATGTTGCAGCATTGCTGGGCCCATCCAAAACAAATTCCAGCATAGCAGTCCGTATGTAAGAACATAAATATCTAAATAAGAGACATTATTCACCTATAATGAATAATGCAACTTCCCCGGTGCCCGAATGTCACCCTAAAATTACTTTCAGATCCAGAAAAAAAGAAAACTATTTAATGATTCGTCTTTATGAGTTGGTTTCAAGCTTGTGACTAAATGCAGGCTCTCTTGCTCATTAATGGAAATAAACACCTGAGCAACCACGTCTAGCTCTTTGAAGTAGTACAACAGAATCTGAGATTATCTGAAATTCTCCAGCTATTATTTTTTGTGGGTGAAGGATGGATAAGGCACCCAATTAATATTCTCACTTACAACTACTGTGGCCTCTGCCTACTCTGAACCCTCACAGGAAATCTGTAAGTGATATTTCTGCAGTAACAGTTCTGTGCCATGTCTACACATTAGCCGGCAGCACAACACCAGCACTGGCAGGGAGCCTCTCCACAACAGAGAGGCAAATGTCAATGTTTTCTGTGACTGCTGCCATGATTATTACGGAAGAAATATACTGATATAAATATCCACAACCCTGCAGATTCTTTTTTCATTGGATAGTTTGACATTGAAGATACAGACAGGAAACATATGGAGAGAGAGAGGCATGACTGCATTAATGTTACCTGGTCAGTTGCAATTACTGTATATCATGTGTGTCGTAACAACTAGGCCAGGATGCTCCATTTCCATTTCATATTGTTTTCTTACATTTCTAGACAAAGAATGTGGAATATTAAGCAGCTGTGTAAATTCTGGTTCTGTGAAGCTACAAAAAACAAACATACCAAAGTCATACAATTTGTTTTTTAAACACCAAATAAATAAATAATAAAAATATGGTTGCTAGTCTGTTGAAAACTGAAACCAGGTTTGACTCAATGAATTAAAACTAATGTATTATACCCTGCGGTGTGATATGTATTGCAATACATATCATACATCATACATTGATTGATTAAATGTATCCATCCACCATCATTCCCCTTAAATCCAACAACTCTCACACACAACACACTCACAACCTGCCCTCACCTAGACTAGTTGGCTTGATGAGCTCGTCCAGCATGTCGTAGAAGGGCAGCCTCTGGAGTTTGACATCTGGGTGGACCGGGTGCAGCGTGGCCGAGGCGGACAGGTGGTGCGTCAGTCCGGTCAGCTCATGTTTCCCTGGGCCAAGAAGTGAGAGGGGCAGTAAGGCAGCGGGCGATGGGGCTCCACCGTGACTGGCGTGACCCTCATACGCCAGCTGTGTCAGACCAGCGGGCAGTGCGGCTCCCCCTCCTCCAACCACTCCGGCCGTGGCAGGGTGGTGGGGTCCGGGCATGGCCAGCTCTGAGTGGGATACCATTTTGGCAGGGAAGCGTCGTCGGTAGAGCTCTTTGACCTTCATGTGTACAGCAGGGCTGCAGCCGGCCTTCAGCAGATGCAGCGCCTTGGTCAGCAGCTCGTGCTTGCGTCCGTGCTTGTTGCGCCCAGCGTAGCCCAGAAGCACCTGCAGCTCCGACACCCGCAGGCTCATCACCATTTGCTGAGATGGAGGACGGGGATGAGAAAGAGGATAATGATAAATCAACTCAGCAGTGCCAAAACCACTTTCTCATGGCTGATACAAAATGGTGCACTAAACCAGTGTGCAGTGTTTTGGCATTTGATAAACCTTCAAACTCTTGAATTTGTTGCTCAAACTGGATCGGATTTCATTGTCTCACTAGTACCTGAGACCACACACAGCTTTTTAACACAGCCCCTTTACATTTTTAATGCAGTGCCGTTTCAATCTTTCAGTGGTGAAGAAGCAAAGTTTTCAGTTTACAAGTCTTCACTTCAACCCTCATCTACAGTCACAACCTTTGGACAGTTGATAAAAGAGTGAGACTGTGTGTGAAAGCGTTAGAAAGGTTTCTCTACAGAAGAATATGTGAATTAAGCCTCTGCCAGTTGAGGTGATTCGAGCAATTATTAAACCAGTGTTGTGGAGGAGGTGTTCCAGGTAAGATTGATTATGTAAAGACTCAAGGGCAGAGCCAGAACACAAAGGTGGGTTTCCTTTATGCGGCAATCACACATAGGGAATCAGAAGCTGGGAATGGTACCTGGCGTTGAGACCTGGCGGCACCCGCTGAAAAACAGATCTAAAAAGGTACCCAGCTGCAGGCAAGGTTAAAAAAAAAGCAACAACCAGTTGAGAGAAAATCCCACTTGGTTTTGATTCCCACAGAGACGGAAACACAGACTTGTGGAACGGGGGATAGTTTCTGGCGCAGATACAGGACTGCAATGCTGATGTGTCTTGCCCGCTCTGGCATAATTTTTTTATTAAAAACAGTTTCAACAACGCATAGTGTGTTAAAAAAGACTAGAAACAAAGCTATTCTGTAATCGGGAATTAAACTACTAACAACTTCCTTGTGGGTCGTACAGCAAAAAACAAACTGTCCAGTTGGAGCAGAGTATGTAAATAAAGTGCTCCACCACGCAACACACACACACACACACACACACACACACACACACACACACACACACACACACACACACACACACACACACAGAGCTACATATTTATGAGAGGCCAGAGACTTCCTGCTACGTTGTGGGAATGCAGTGTTACTCTCAATTTCACTTGGAACTCTTGGGGATTTAACAGGGACACACAAGGGGCCAGTTTCTGTAGAAGAGGACATTTGGCTGTTACCACTATCAACCTGACCAGGTATGAAAATAAATGGACAGGTTGAAGTTTAAAAGCATAATTGGATGATTTGCATCAATATTCTGTCTTTATCTGGCTTGATGCTGGTGTGTTGCTTCTCAGCAATACCAAAGTATCTCCCTACATATTAATAAACCTTAGCTTAGCACAGCTAGCAGGTTTCCTCACATTTTTTTTTTTTTTAAACACACACACACACACACACACACACACACACACACGCACACACTCACACGCACACACACACTGAAGAGATTTCCTCCTGGGAGAAAAGCATTTCATTGCACAACAGTGCATACCGTAAAAGTCTCAGTATTAGAACTGCTTAATTCTCTAACCTGTCCTGTCAGCTGGAGCAGAACCTGTCTAAATAAAAAAGACACCACTGACACTGGCAAGCAGTGCTCGCGATGCCATCAAGTTTTGTCTGTGTTGGAAAAACCTTAACCAAGAAAGGCTTTTCCCTGGCTCAGCGCGAGGCTGAGACTGTACCTCCCAGGGAGTAGTGGGATGGAGCAGCTGCAGCAAGAGCCTGGGGAAAAGTGTTGCCCGCACGGACTTCAGGTTTAGCTTCCATTATTCAGCTCAGGTGATCAAAAAAACAGATTAGATAAAGATAGACAGAGAGAGCTCTTATGGTTACTATATGTGCAGTAACTAAAAACAATCAAAAGCTAAACAACAATGCTTCCCTTGAGCAATGCACGTCTCATTGTTTTCTCAACATGACTGACAACACTGGGCAGATTCCAGGTGTGACTTTAAATGCTTGAATCTGAAGCAGGACACCGCGTCACACAGTTTTAATGCACTCAAAACCTCACCTCAAAAAATACAAATAAAAAAAACCAAGCTGGCTTGGAAGGGAGGAAGGTGAGTGCAGTTAAGACTTTGTTTTTTCAAATTTCACTAGAAATTAATAATCATTCGCAGTAAAGCCAGAGGAAGCACAATGATTACTAATAATCAGCTACTTACAGTGTTTTATTATTGAGATGTTAAAGGCTTCAGATACTTCAGAAAATAAGAAAAATAAACCAATACTTTTTCTGTACTAGAGTCCCCCCCCCCCCCCTCATTGTTCTGTGAATAAAACAAAGATACCGAGCTGCAAATAGAAAGAGTAAGATATGCTATCTGCTATATGCTAAGAGTAAGATGCTCATTAACTAGCATCCATCACTAGCATCTATTAACTATGTGGACAATGAATGGCACATTTAAGTCAAGCTTAACATAAGCTATAAACATGGACACCTGTATATGCACTTTGGAATCCACTCTGTCTTTCTTGTAACACACACACACAGACACACACACACACACACACACACACACACACACACACTGGTTAGGAATGTCTTGGACAAACCTCCTCCCTTCATCTCCGTTAATGAAAGAGCAGGGATTTAAAAAAACCCACAGCCACACACAAACACACACTGCTTAAATGACAAAGCACACTGGGCTGTTACTGCCCATTGTGTCAGCTTCCTAATCAATTATCATGTTATGTACATGATATGTGTGTCGCAGTAGTGTCCATACAAAGGATTAAACCTTTAGGCCTCTAAGATTTTATTTTTGTTTCCTATAATGAGGCACATTCTTCTTGGGTTACACTGAGGTTTTTGCATTTAATTGACATTCAAAATGACATACATGACTGCTGTAGGCTATGTTTTGTGACCTAACCATAGCAGCGACATTTTAGGCTTGGGGGAAAAAAAGGAAAAACCAAAACTTTTTCACAGCTGGAAGAGATTTAATAACTTCCATAACTTTGCTTATATTGAAAACTGATCCCACACAGTCTAATTTGTCTATTTTAGTAACTGCTCAGCCATTAATAATACTTAATGTGTAGGAGTAAATATAATCAATACAATTAATGCATAATAATAAATATGCATATGTAAAATACATTTCAAATTTAGGATACATCATATTGGAAAGAAATACCCCATATCTCACTTAGTAGCTTTGTTTTATTTCATCCAAGCGCTCTGTCATGATCCTTTTTTAGCAGGAACACAACCAAGCCAACATTTGTAATGCAGAAGAGGACAAAACTGAAGCTCATTCTACTGCTCATCTAAATATTAAAAATGACCACACAATCTTACAGTACCAAAAGTACATTAAATGTTATCACCAGTGACCACGTGTGAGTAACACCTCTCACTCTCCACAGAACTGTACTGTATCATTAAGATTGACGTATTAACGGGAGTTTTGAAAGGAACTGAAACCCCCAGTGCTGCAGTTTACTGAAAAACCTTTGCAGATCTAGCTTTCAGTGCCTGCAAGTGCAGCAAACCAATGTGTGCTTCAAACTGTCCAAAACATTTTCTGGTATTACTGATTATGTTTCATGAAACTTAAATTAAATTAAATTAGTTAAATTAGAAACCATAATCAGTTCAATTTATACATTACTTAAAAATAATAATAATAATGTCTTACTTTCTTCTTAATCTAGTGAGAAACTATCACTATTTGTCACAAAGATTTGATCAGACAAATGTCTTAAAAAATGACTTACACAAATAATTGATTATCTGTATTTCTGCACATTCATTACCAGATTACCAGAGTTTCAGCTCTACTCACAAGGAAGATGCAAGTTCTCCTGCATGGAGAGGACCATTTCACACAACCTGGGCCCCAAACAAGCTCCACGCTGCGGAAAGTGACAGAGCCAGAGGCTGCTTGGCTGTTTACAGACTAAACACTGCACCTTGGGTACTGCGGCCACATATGCATAGCTCTGCACACACGCACACACACGCACACACACACACACACACACACA
>JAVQJL010079705.1:0-20422 GCA_036024295.1 Nannoperca obscura
CTCTCTCTCTCTCTCTCTCTCTCTCTCTCTCTCTCTCTCTCTCTCTCTCTCTCTCTCTCTCATATCTAACCAAACCATTTTCTCTCCTCTCTCCCCGCTCACATACTTTCTAATCCATCTCTTCCACTCCTTTCTTGTCTTCTCTCTTTTGCTCCCTCTTCCCCAGTGTCTCTCTCTCTCTCTCTCTCTCTCTCTCTCCAACATTAAGGTATAAATAAGATGAAGGCTGGTTGAGGTTAAGGCTGCAGGTTTCCCTGGTCATATGAAGAGAGAGAGAAAAGGAAGCAAAAAAAAAGACATGAAGAAATAACAAGCAGAGTGTAAACTGAGTTTAGGTGTCTGTTTAACCCTCAAGAATATTTCTGAATACAACATGTGTGTGCTGTAATATACAGTCACTCCTTTAAAATTAATACAAATATATAATTACAAGGTACGTGCTCTTAGCTTTTCTTACTAATAACACATGTACATCATTAAAATGATCACATCAAACCAATTAATTAGATAAATGAGGGACATAAGTGGAGATAATGCTCATTTAATGTTGTAAAAATCCCATTTGTGTGAGTGTAACAGTTCATCACACATACACAGTCAGATATACTACATGGTCAAGACTATGATGACACATCTGAAACTATGAAATACATGAAATTAACCTTTTATGTGATTTGCAATTGAGGTTGTTCTGAAACACATAAATCTGTATATTATAAACAGATATATATTTTATAGGCTTAGTGATGTAAAACAATGTACTGAAGTTGCAAAAGGTAACATTCATTTATTTTGTCCATCCAACCATTTCTTGCATGCCTATGCTATGGGCGAGTGAGGCAAACAGGAAGTATAACGTTGCAATGGAGCCAAGTTTGTATTAAGCCTGTATTTATTTACACTTGGTGAATTTGCATCATGAGAGATTATACTTAGCATTAGCATTGGCTGCTTGCAGTTTGCACTGTAACCTTGGATGTCTAAACATTATTATTATTATTATTAACACCTGAAGTTATTAGGATGGTGTCTTTACATGATTTCTAAGCTAATATGATCTATCCACAGATATGCCATTATCACTGTAAATAGTGAGTTAAGCTGATTCTAGCAATATATGAGTTATGACTGAGAAGATGGAGTTTTGACAAAACATTAGAAAAAGATTACAGGAATTCTTAATCCTGAGGCATACAATGAAATGTTAGACAATAGTGTTCTTCCAATGTCCCGTTTCTTGTTTCAACATGACAATGCACAAAGTGCACAAAGCCCTTTCCATAAAGAAGTGTTTTTCCCAATTTGGCGTGGAAGACCTTAACTGGACTGCACAGAGCCCTGACCTCAGCCACATCCAACGCCTATGGGATGAACTGGAACGCTGACTGTGAGTCAGACCTTATCGGACATTGAGATGTTTATCAATCATATTTGCTGAATATTTGGGTGTCCACATACTTTTGGCCACATAGTGCATGAGGCATAACAAGACAGATATATTAATTTAGTGTCATTGGAAAACACTGCCACGACATGCTGGAATAAACAGGTGTGATGGCAACAGATGTAATAAAGTGAAAACAAATAGTTTAGGGAAGGTATATTTGTGCTGATTTATACAGAATGCAGCCAACCATGCAGCCCAGTCAGTGACAGGGAGGTGGACATGAGCCGAGGCTTTCCCACTAACTACTTGTTTAGCAGATAAAATCCCTCGCCTGCACGGCCGCCCCATGGTATTAACTCAACCTTGTGTGAAGACTGCCTTGATCCGCTCTCCCAACACACCACGCTGTTCCCTCCCAGCACCCATAACCTGCGCACATCCTCCCTGATCCCTGCTGACATTTACCACAGCCCTACCCATAATTCGCATTTATGCAAAGCGGGCACCCCAAATTAATGACAGGATCACGTAGCTGAGTGCGACGGCTATGCTAATGTGCCATCTGAAACCTGGCGGCTTAATTTCATTTTTTAGCTCCCCCTCTCAAGGATTGGTGCAGCTCACACAACGGGGTAGACCCGTCCACTTAATGAATCTGTTTAAAATCCAATAAAGACTTTTCATAGCTCATCGAGCCTCTGTATCCATCTAGCACCATTAGCAGGCAGCGGCACATCAAGACTTATTTAGGTAAATGACAAGTTGGCTTTGCAGGTGTTTAAACAACACAAAACCACTGGGGTCAGAGGAGGACTCAAGACTACATAATGCTTTCTCAGTCAATACAATGTGTGGTGCTCTGAAGATGCAAGTTAAAGTTTATGGCCTGTTTTACTGATGTCTCCATAACCTTTTGATTGCATTGTCATCTAAAAACCATTAAAAACACATAAAAAGAGTCATAGTATTGCACTGGGTGACTTATTCCTTCATTACACTGTGGAATTCCTCAGTATTGTAAACACTAGAGAGATAAAAAAGTTAGTTGCAGAGTTGTTTTTAGGTTATACTGCAATTATCAAGTTTATCGTAATTAAGGAATATGTCACCTAAATATTACAATATTACTTTTTACTGCTGACTTTGGTCTCATTGGGATTGAATTTTGGACAAAAATATCATTTGGGAATTTATTTAGATGAAAATAACCCCCCCAAAAAAAATCAGTTTTGGAGTGAGTAGGAGTAAGCATATTTCCAGCAGTGTCACAGTGTTTTAAAATACTAAGGCTCTCTACACATGATCAAGCTGTTATGTTCTTATGGGCAGTGCCAAGAGGCCAAACTACCTTGAGCATTGTACAAAACCACTGTGCTTGAAGTTTTTACTTGTTTGTCCGTGATCTTACGAAACACAATCGATGCGGTTCTATGTGTGATGTAACCTCAAAAGGACTCAGAAAATAACAAAACAATTAACATTCATGACACTTTTCTGCTGCCAGGCACAGAAAGCCTGAGGATCTCAATATGCGTCAAACTAAATGTTAGTGGGGGACGAGGCTTCAGATGCTGTTCAGTTATCTGACACTTATCTAATATCATAATGCAGGTGCTTCATCCGACAATTTAACTTTACAAGTGGACAATCCAGCAAGCATTCCCATCAATAAGGCAGAATATCTGCCTCTCAAAGAGTCGTTCCAATACTATGTATAACTACTGCATGTAATGATGCTTTTGTTTACATCTAAATGTTTCCATAATGCATGGATTTCTATGAAGGTTTACACAGCTGGTGAAAACCAACAGTGAAAGGATCAATTATGATACCATGCTACAGTAAGTAGTTTAATATGGGCATCATTGCATTATTGCAGTTTGTTGACCCAAAACCATTTTACTTAAGAAGACAAGCTTTACACAGCTACTTGTTTACAGTTGAGGGCATTAGTACTCAGCAAACATGTTTTGACAAAAGCTCCAAATATTTCAACTCTTGACAGGAGGAACACGATCTGCATTTCAAAAGGGTTTTGTTGTGTGTTGCAGTAGCGGCCAGAGCCACGACCAGAGCATCTGCCAAAACTGCTGGCTGAAATCAAAAAGAGCTGCCTGGTGGACTCAGTACTTTCCTCAAGTAAACAACATCTGCAGGCAGCAGCACCTTCTGTGGCCCCGGCCAGCTGGGGGCCTGGCCAGGTGAGGCGGAGAGGACCGAGGCCCCCAGTGGGAGAGAGCTCCTTCCTCACCAGCTGTGGAGCTGAAGCTGCCTATCTATGTGCAGATCTGCTTGAATTTTTGTATTGGCTCAAACAAAAGGGTCCTTTTGGTTCTATATCATGCACAGGCACTACAGGACTATGCATGATTTAAGAGTCAGGTGTGTATAGTGTGTATTAGTGTAACAAAGACCAGCAGAACAACCATCAAAAGCAATCAGATGTAAGACCAAACCAAACCAACTATTTTCCCAGATAATTGGACCTACGGAAGTGCATCTGTAATCTATGATCGGTGTTTACAACACACAGTAATAGTTATAGTAATAATTGTATCTTTCATCTTCATTTTGTCTTTCAAATAAGTTTGGCAAACCTGGAGGTAAGACGATAGGACAACAAACATGAGCAGTCAGAGTTGTGAAAATAAGTTTTTTTAATAAGCCAGAAATATTCTGGCAAGGTTATAGGCATATGTGCCTGGTATCTCAAAAGTTACAGTTATACATATATTTTTTTAAACATATCACACCTGTTTGCTGGGCCTAAATCTATCTGGCATGGTCAAGCTAAACCCACTGTGTGGGTCTCCACCCACAACGACAGTGAACTGCCGGTAGGGTGGCAGGCAGGGACGCAGACCTTGGTGTGCGTCCCTGCCATGGCTGCCATAGTTCAGATTGGCTATCGGCTCAAGAAAACTGTCTACAGGTGCTTTTGTGAAACACCATTTGGTCATTCAGAACTAATAGCTTTTGTCCTAATCTACTGAGAAAAGTGTTCTAGCATTTCAAACTGATGAGGCAACAGGAATGACAAAAACTTGTGTTTATGTGCACATTATTGACTGCAGGAACTCGAGGGGCAGGAAGTTATTGGAGGAAAAACAAGTGGACCCTTGGCTTTGGAGGCATATGAAAATGAGATAAAACATTCCTGTATTCTGTATGATGCCCTTGCCTACAGTAGACCAGGCACTGGGGTCAGAGAAGGCCACGGCAGGGCCATAGGTGGTTAGGAAGTTCACTATATTTATCCCTGTGAGGAAACTCGTCCTCATCATTTGACCCATCCTAACTATAACTGGGGAGTGGGCAGCCAGCCTCCTGCACTTGGGGACAGCACCCGCTCTGCCTTGGTCAAGGGCAAGGGCAGTACAGGGCATTTTAACATTATTCCAGGGTAGGGCCCTAGGGTAGAAGGAGCACGAGCAGTAAATCTGTCACTAGTGTCTTCTGTTGGGTGTTTTAGTCCAAATTGGTAATGGGGAGGGCATTCCTTCACCAGACAGATGATAAACAACAACATGTGGGAAACACATTTAAAGGGCCCTTTGGTATGTAAAGTTCAGTTTAATGCTAGAAGATATTCGTGTTATTCTTAGCTTATAAAGGTCATATTGAGGGAGGTCTCTTTCGGCTCTATGCATACACAAATGCCGTATCTATGTCTCCTTTAAATGCTGCGTTAATTTAATACTTATTACAAATAACCTTTCAGTCACTTTCCACTAATGACCACTCTGTTAGTTTATCCTTTCTCTCTTTCATCTTGACTGTGCATGTCCTTTGACATTGCCTGAAACAAAACTAAACCTATTTGTGGAAGTCTACAAAAGAGAAATAATTGAATTGGATAATTGGCACTGCCTCACATGGATAGCCTGTCTGTACCAGCTGCCACTGACGGGATTTATTTCTCTAACAAAGTACAGTATAGCCTCAAGATTTCTCAGGGCTGGAGTGGAGCAACAGGACTTGAGAATGACTTATGCTGTCATTGTTAGTGGGCATTGTTGCTACTAAAGACACAGTTGCAGTCTTTAGCTTTTGTAATATGACACATTTCCAAGTGAAACAGAATTAGAATTAGATCTGGGGCCGACAGACAATGAGAAATAAATTTAACATTTTCTTTCAAATACACACCTCTGACCCATTATATCTATGTAACTTCTACAATCCACATGCTAACTAAGCTAAGTTCATATAAAACATTGAATTCTAATATGATGGGAGTGGTTACCTGGATGCCCCAAAACACATTTGGTTGAATACATTTATGTAAACAACCCAAGGTAAAGGATGAGTCATCAAAAATACGTGAGCATTTTACAGAAAGAAAAAAATAGAAGGATTTTGATATATACTAAAATACTCAACAATTCCTTTTAGGTAGTAGTATGGCTAATGGGAGAGCACAAAACAAATGAGTCAACATTTGACAGCGGACACGTACACAGTCATAATAGCAGAATCAGATTTGCTCGTGTGCGCCCTTCACTTCCAGGGTAAATTGAACTGACTCTGCTCTCAGTGTGAGTTTGCAGTCAGGGAATTCAAGCTGCCAAAATGAGCGCGAGGAGCTTTGATCATTATGAGCGTGAGAATCCCTATTGCTGGCTCGAATGTAGTTACACAATTCTTCTTTGCATGCTCAAATCATCTGTTACACCGTGCCTATGCGCTCTCAAATGTTGACTTGTAAACTGAGTAGTGTTGCAATTTGTTTTGTGCTCCTTAAAACATTTCTTATCAATAAACTCTCATCAGCTAATACAGACTTCAGACACTACACATGGAAGAATCAAAAAACATAAAGAAAAGAGTTGTTGAGCTCCACCAGACTGGGGTCACTTAAGAAAACTTGGTAAACTTGGGAGGCTATTTTATTCTCTTTTTAAAGTTACGTCTGAGCCTCCAGAGCTCATTATAATTTAAAATAGAACAGCTGTAGATTTAGCTTAGTCAGTCCATCAGACGCTTCAGTGATGGTGTGTGTAGGAGCCTGCAGTTACGTCCATCAAACCCACTTAAAATTACAAGAACAATGAGAAAATGCAAAACATAAATCAGCTCTCTAATGTTGTGCATCCATGTAGAGAATTGCACTTGAAGCATGTATGGATTTCAAACTAACTTTGGAGGTGGTCATGTGCTGGGAGAAACTCAGTAGAAAGCATTACAAAGGAAAAATATACTTTCAGTGCAAACAGTGAATGAAGAACACAACTTTCAAGATTCAACATAAAATGTTAATTTAAAGAATTCATTTTTAAGTTAATTAAAAACACCACTCAAATTAATCTTCTGTTGAGACTTATTTTGCAGTATGAACTGTGTAATAAAATGCAATCATCCAATGACTAAAAAATAACATCACTGGAGTATCTATAGTATGACAGATTATTTCAAATATCCCAAATGAAATGTTCGTGTGGGGAACACATTCTCCTTTCACCATTCACCAACAGCGCTGGCCTTTACATTTTTGGGGCCCTTGGTGAAGCTTTGCTTTGGGAATGGTCACACCAAATCTTTTCAGTGCTACCCAAGTGACATCAGCTCATAGAATTACATTTTCAGAGAGCTCCAAAACACTTGATTCTACACTTCCCATAATGGAACTTGATAACTGAGATGCAAATAATTTCAACACATCATTTACATTTTTCAGGATATGCCACTGTGTCTCCCATCTCTTCAAAAAAGTAGCAGTTTTATCACATTTCTTCTGTGGATCAGCACGACATATGACTACTTCCTCTGTCTGTAAGATGCGTTCTGTGCTGCAGCCATCACGTGATATAAGTCAGATGACTTGACAAAGATGCTGCCGATGTCAAGACTATAATACCCAGTGATGTTACTTTAGTCATTTAGTACTCCCCACAACTAGTAGGAGTATGTTTGGGCCTAAGCTGCTGTTGCAGGGCCACCACCCGCTGGTCTAGAAACTCCAACATAGAGGCAGAACTTTCTTTTGGGGCCCTTTCAATATTTTCGGAAAACATTTGGAAACAGGACTCGAAACAGAACTTGCACAACCCCACAAAACTTGTTTAGGTGGGTCAGCAGCTCCTTAGGAGAGGGCTGGCCATACTTTAGCACTCATTTAGACTCTGTTTAAACAGAGGTGGCACACCTCTCCATTCTCCAAAATGATGCCTATATTATTTAGCTCAGCCTCTGTTAGACGCCCTGCTAAGCTTTCACCTCGCCTTCCCTTTTGCTTTCATTAATGTTGGCTATCTGCTCCCCCACCCCAACCCCCTCCGCTCTCTCTCGCTCCCTCCCTCTCTCTCCTCTGCCTACTTGGCCCCTTGTGAACTGTGTACAAATATAGATTAGTTTAGAAATTCATTAGCCCAGTCGTTATCTGTCATTGGCGTGCGCCACACCATAACAAGTCCCGGGGGGGGGGACTCGCTTTGGTAGCGAGATAAGCAATGAGTTCCTCTTTTTCACTGTGTCAAAGAGAGAGAAAGGGAGAGGAAGAAAGTTAATAAAGAGAGAGAGAGAGCGACAGAGAGAGAGAGATAGAAAGAAAAAGATAAAAATAGACAGAGATATATGCAGGAGGAGGGGGAGGGATGGTGTGGAGGGGAAACAGCAGGAGATGCCAACAGCATTTTGAACATCTGTTTATGCTCTACAGATTACACACACATACTGGACAACATTTCCCAACATGCTACAGTGGCGGGAAGCAGAGCACGGTCAGCCGGCCAGCTGTTCCCTCATTGATATGTTTGATTGTGTGTTACTTATGTGAGTGTATGTGTCAGGGGCGTGTCCAGGGGGGAATTTGATTGGCCACCCCAGGTGCATCCCCCCGCTATCCTAAACTATGATTGGCTTACTGCCCAGTCAGAGGCGGGACCTAGTTTGAACAGTTTGGCGAGAAACCAGACTTGCTTTCTAGACTACAAAACAACTCAGAGAAGGATTTAGATTTGGAAAGATGGATAAAGAGCTTCTTGAAACCTCGGAGAAACGACAATTTGAAGTCGTTGAAGCTGGGGATTCCAGGCGCTGCTTGTCACTGGAAAGATGGGAGTAGAATTTTTGATACATCCACTACTGTGGTTAAAAACGTTTTAGCTGTTTAATGTTAGGCGGAATCTATTTGAACCGGGGTACTGAGATCTCTGTTATCTCAGCTTGCTAGCAAACCGTCAAGACGGTTTATTGCCAACGATGCTTTCATTTCTATGGTGCCAACTGTGTTGTGTTATTTTATAAATAAACTTTAAAACACTAATGTAACATTATGCTGCTTGTAAACAGTGGTAGAAGTACTAAGTAAAAGTACCTATACAATACAAATACTCACAAGTAGGATTTTATATGCAGGACTTTTACTTAAGTAAAATTACAGTATTATAAAGGCTAAGTATATCAGCTTGAAGTAGTGGTTTCATCCCTCTGATTGATATATAATTGTACATGACATAATTTGATCATTAATACTAGTGGTGTAACGGATCACAGATCTCACGTTTCGGATCGGATTGCATGTCATTTTTCCTTTCCTCACTTTGTCACTCACTGTGCTTCTTTTCGTCTTGCAACGTAGCCTACATCCATGCCGAGCCGTTACACCACTAATTAGTACTGAAACATGAGTATGTAAGCAGCATGTTACTGTTGTAGCTGGAGGTGAAACTAGTTTGAACTACTTTATATACAGTTAGCTGGTTCAATTTATTGGTTCCGGCCAGGCCCCTCCAAAGATGATTAAATTGTTTACAAGAGCACAGACTTGTTAAGAATAGCACATGTTCTTCATCTAGCCTCTCAGTGTTGCTCATCATTTGCACCAGATTGAGCCTGGACCCCTTAGAGGGTCTGAGGTCCACTAGACTTCATGCCACCCCTGCATAAGTCAGTGCCCCACTTGGGCTACCCCAGTAAAAAAAAAAGTCTGGGCACGCCACTGGTGTGTGCATGAGGGAGAGAGAGAGAGCACCATCTGTTAACATATGTCACAGACGTGGCAAAAGAGAAAAAGCACTTGAGCCAAGCGCTTTCTTTATTGCTGCTTTCATGAAGGCGTCGAGTTTGATCATTACTTGTTATGACTGGCTGTTCCATATCCTCTCTAGTATAATAAACAGCATTGTGTTAAGACGTGTGCATGTGTTAGGGAGAAATCTTAGGTTTGTATTAACCTGCTGTCACTTCAATGAAAGACATTCCAAAACAAAACTGAATGCTGGCAAAGCAAAACAGATACCGCCTGTGGTCCAGCAAAGACATTTTGTTGTTTCTCCTCCCCAACAGCTTCTGAAGCGGCTGAAATGTAGTAACTGCTTTAATGCAAATGTTTGAGCACAAAGCATTCAGCTGGAGAAAACGCAATGTGCATTAATATTTCATAGAGAGACAGCACAGCATCATAGAGAACAGCGCATTGCGCACCACATCAAGCTATTCAAAAGCTCCATCCCCAATTATGTTATTTCTTGATGGTTGGTCCATGGTTTGTTGTTGTTCTCCCTGCAGTTAAGAGGTAATTAATCATCTAAATATTTCGTTTTTTTTACTGTATCGGTCGACTGGACTCTAAGGGTTATGAGCAAACCCTTAATTGGGCCTCAAGGAGAAGAGAAAAATTAAATTTTTGGAGCTTGTACTTTGGAGCACCAACTTCAGCTGTTTGCACAGGCATGATTATAAAAGGGAGTTATTAAGTTGCAAAGCACTTCAGCACTCATTTTTACATGCTCATTTAGAAATCAAGAAGCCAAATGAATGTTGTTTGAAGTAATATCCAAGTATAACCTGCATGTACGACGCAGCATAAGCACAATGTGACAAATTTATTTGTACAGCATATATTTAATGTTGCAGAGGAAACAAACAAGAGGAATGAAAAAGAGAGAGGATGATGCTCAATTAAAGTTGTTTACCACATTAGATTGTAGTGAGTTCATGGTGCGCGTCTGATTCTGCTTATAAATGGAACAGAGCATCCTGTACTTTGAAATTACTTATTAAAAATTAATTAATTTCTGCTTCCCCTCAACAACTTTAAACCAAAGGTCTCACATACAGTCTATAAGGCTTGTGATTTATTTTTGAATGTATGACGCTGTATGTTGCTGCCTGGTTTAAATAGTGTTGTGTGTGTGTGTATGTGTGTGTGTGTGTGTGTGTGTGTGTGTGGGGGGGGGGGTTGTGTTATTTTGGTTGCTTGTTATCTTGGTCTTTGATGAGGTCTCTGGACTAAACAGGTGAACAAATGCAGAAAAGAAAGTGTATGGATGTTAAAACAAAATAAGGACATTACCTTACCACTTTCTTATGTAATTATGGCATATTTATTTTATCATTGAGACGGAGGTGTGTGTTGCTTAAATGTTCTGTACAGCTTTATTCAAACATGAGCAGGAGCAGGAAATATATATATAAGTGTATTTGGCACTTGGTGCATGAGAGCGAGCAGAGAGAACAGCGGTGAGCTGGAATGTAATGATATGAAGTAAGCAATGTGTTTGTGTTTTCTCTCACAGGTTGTATCAGTAATTTAAAACAGTTTTTTTGCTCAAGCCTTTTATTGACAATTGTGAGTGTGAGGGATGCATAACATGTATTCTATTCTGCTGCCTATTTTCTTTACTCTTTTAGCCCAGCATCGATTATTAGATAATATCCTAATTATATATTTTTAGTTGTGATGAAGGTCCAAGACTATTAAAGAACATTGCTACTACAAGAAGTTATTAACTGAAATGAGTTTCATGAAACTCTTAGAGTAACACTGGTTAATTTTTTTAACCTGGAAGATAGACCTTTTTGTCAAAGAGGATCTTACTCTATTAACCAAAAATAAATTGGTTTGGAACTCAAAAAGTTGGTTTCCAGCTGGAACCAAACACTAGCAGATTTTTATTGACCTGAAGCGTGTACAGATCTACATGGAGATGGAAAGTAATAGATGTGGTAATGGTATTGATGTTAAAATTAATACAAATAATACTAATAGCAGTATAATAATAGTATTATCAAAAATAACAGCAACAACCTGAGTCTTATTTTTACATTGACCATCATTCATATAAGTTAACATTTTAAAGAGAATCTAAGTTCAAAAACATTTAATGGCTTCCCATGTGGACAACCTAATAACCTAATATGTACGTGGACAACACTGACTAGTCTGTTATAATAATATATAATAATGAGTAATATTGTAGATAACAATCTCAAGTCTCAAATGAATCCAGCTTCAGGGTTGTTTCTCTGGGATGTTTGTGATTCTGTTTCTAGATGAAGCATATATATAATCTCTGTTTTGGAGTTGCTGTGCACTTGATAGGCCTCCTCTGTAATCTTGCCTGTCTTTGGGGCCTTGCTGCAGAGGTATGGTGCACGATGTGAAGGGAGATAGCAACTACAGGCTGTAGCAGATTTATAATTCTGATTTAAAGAAGTGATTTCTCCTCTGGGCCATCCCTCCCCTGTGGAAGATGCACATCAGATGATACACTCTACAAGGAAGAAAACACTGAAAACCTTCACATGGGTACCAGAGGAGATTTGTGACTTTGGATTCAACCTTCCCAACAGTGGGAAGCCAGGCTCCAGCCTGACTATTCCACTGAGCAGCCTTTCAACCTTTGCCTGGTAGCCCCCTGTCCACTACAGATACCATCTCCACGTTATCTGCGAGGGCTAAAGAAAACGTCTTTCATGTTTTATAAAGCGAGAGAGCCAACAGGAAATGAAAGAGTCCCTCCCTGGAAGACAAATAAAGAGAATGAGGGAGAAAAATTGATGGTGGAGAGGGGAATCCAGTCTTCATCTCCCGGAGCTACGGAGCCACGATTCCATAGAGAGACAAATTTCTGGCTCCTTTTATGCACATGTGTGTGTATTATAGCTGTAGGGCCGAGTGAAACTCAGCAGCATCAATAATAGGAGATGTTTTTTCCCCCCCTGTTCAACTCTGTCTACTTATAAATGTTGTCATCCTTCTTAGGGCAAAAGATTAAAAGGGGGCTTTTGGACCATGCGCTGGAGCTCATTTGTAAAGTCGCACAAGAAAAGTGCCTGCAGCCTGACTGCACACACAAACTTGCACACACAAACAGTGAGAGAAGGGGGTGGGGTGGGGTGATGTGCGGGGAGTTTGAGAGGAAGGGAAGGGAAAGGGAGAGAGAAAGTAAAAGGAAATGAAAATATGCAAGGAGAAATTCATGCCGGTAAATTTACTTATAGACTCCAGCCTGTGCCAGCAGAGTTTTTGTACGTTAAGGCTACTGAGCTTATAACTCTTTTCCTTTTACCATCTATACAATTACAGACCCTATTCAAGCTTATTCAAGAGCCTTTGGAAATCTTTTCTATCCCCTTCTCCTCTTTTTCTGTTCTTGACCCTAAAGAGAGGCTTCTGGATTTTTCAAAAAGCTTGTTTATCTATCATTGTCATTCATTCAGACTGATTCCAACACTGACTTGGTATGTGTGTGTGCATGTGTGTATTTGTGAACTAAGTCCTGCCTGCGGGTACGTTGGAGGGGAGAGCAGGGTGTCAGTGAATTTGAGAAAACACAAGGTAAACAGCATGTCAGTCAGCAGCTGCTATCACTCTCATTAATACATTATAGGTTTTCTTCATACGGCCGCGCTTCACTGCCTTCATTCAATGAGGAGGGCAGATTTACAATGGAAAATGCATCAATATAGTTGAATTCTAAAATAAAGTCAGTAACTCATGCTAAAATGTTCACAGAATGTCAATATTTCTTTCTAAAAGATAGATGAATTGATGTGATGTGACCCTGGAAAATATCAAGGAGGGACATGAAATTAATCACCACCACAATCACAACCTGGTTAAACAATCTCATTCAACTCTCCATCTTCCTCATTTTGCATACAGTCAGCCTGAATAGAGGGTTTTAGACAAACCAAATGAGCCTATCCCACAAGACAAAACAATGTTAAATTAATCTATTTTAACTAGTTGGCTGACCGACGTGATTACTTGTCCAGCCCTGCAAAAGTCACTCACCAGTCCTAACCAGAAAAGACATTGTTCAAACACTTCTGTTCCTTAATGGTTTTGCCAAATGGAGGAAACATAATTGTTACCTGTCATGGTTTGCCATCAGGCAGCAGAAGAAGGACCCAAAGGCAGACCGGCTGGAGTGACAGGATTTATTTGTAGAACTGGAGGGTACTTACACGGGAGGAGGAGACCAGGAGTACAAGCATAGAAACAGTGCGGAAAAAAACAAAAAGAAAACCCAGAACAGGAGTCCAAGGGGCTGCCAGGCATGGAGGACGCTTGGGAGGACGGGGCAGACAGGACCAGGCACGGAGAGGCACGGCTGAAGGCTGGTGGACAGTTCGGAGACCGGCAGTGACGGAGGAGCCTCTCCGGTGGGCGGCCAGGGATCAGGCACTAAGACCAGATGTGGAGAGAGGCCGCTCTGGCGGACGGACTGGAAACTGCGGCGGCGACTCATCAGGAGAGGGCAGCGGCAACCACTCAGGAGACTGCAGCTCGGCAGGGACCAGAGGGTGCTGCAGCTCGGCGGAGACGAGACCAGGCGAAGGTTGAGGTAGCTCAGACGAGACGGGACCAGGCGAGGACTGTGGTGAAGGCTGAGGCAGCTCAGCGGAGACGGGACCCATCCGTGACGCCAGCCGGAGACGAGGAGCAGGAATGGGAAAAAGCACCGGCACTGGAGACTGCTGCGGCCCAGCAGGGAACAGAGGCTGCTGCGGCCAGGCAGGGAACAGAGGAGCAGTCTGGGATGAGGGGACGGTCACCTGAGCAGCACACTGCGCCAACTGTCGTGACAGCTGGTGCAGGGAGGCGCTGATTGAGGCCTGATCCTCAATCAGTCCGAAGGAGCTGGTCATGCTGCCCGAGGAGATCTCCCTGGCTTGCCATCTCTCTTTTCCACCAGTCTGCTGGGTCCATTGATGGTCGGTTCATTCTGTCATGGTTTGCCATCAGGCAGCAAGAGAAGTACCCAAACGCAGACCGGCTGGAGTGACAGGATTTAGGCACTTCGTACTTACACGGGAGGAGGAGACCAGGAGTACAAGCATAGAAACAGCGGAAAAGACCAAAAAGACACCAACATAGATCGCGCACGACCAATACAATGAACCGACAAGAGACAAAGGGAAAGGAGCTGGGATTTGTGTCCTTGGATTTGTGATATGGTTACGGTTTTGTAAGGCACCATGGAAAGGGGGAGACAAGAAGAAATTCTCTTAAGTGAGTTTAATAGCAAAAATGATCATCACACACGAGGGCAGGAACTGAAAAGAAAAAACCGGTAAGGATTTCAAAATAAAACAGGAAGCACAGACAGAGGATTAATGGGATGCGACAGGTTTAGGCTACTAAAACTCTTTTGTCAGATTGACATGGTTTGGTTCAGGGGCTTTCAAGTGCATCTCATTCTAGTGGAATAATGAAACTTTGGTTCCATATAATCTGAACAGACTTTCAGATTTGGAAATGTGGTTGAAAGCTCCTTAAACTTTTTCCAAAATTAAAAATGAGCTTTCACATTTATAACTTGGTTATAGGTAAGGTATCTTGGTTCAGATTAGATGAAGATGGTGGTTTTGGTAAAATATGCAAAAAAGGAACTGCATCTTGACTCATTCTTGTCCCTGTTAACCCAAACCACCGTCTTTCTTTAACCTTAACCAAGTGCTTTGAATTGAACAAAAAACTTCGATTTTGCTTCATTTCCTATAAGCAAATATTGTTGGGAAAACAAATTAAACACATTTATTTCAGATACATTTAATATTAAGACTTTGCAGCTCATTTTATATTGACTAAAATATGTCCTCATTATGTTGATAGTTAATCTATCAAGCATTACGTTTCCCTCAAAACTTAGTTGCTGTTTTGAATAAGTAGCATATAAACATAGTTTCTAGGAGACAGTGTTGTTTAAAATGACTAACTCAAAGGCTAAATAATCAAACTCATGTGGTTGTGTGAATAATGTTCTCAATCTGAGGCAAAGGCGGAAGTAGCATTGCAATGTTGTAGCACATTAATGGCCAGATTGCTGTATTTGCCAGAAGACTTTTCCTCTTGCAAAAATGTTTCCTTTTGCACTTAAGAAGTGTCAATACACATTCCTACTTGCCAGGAGAAGACCTCTTTCCATTTTGAAAATTTTGTTTGTAGGACCATTAGGACGATAACTCCAAATGATTTATGGCCATTTTGATAATTAAAAAAACATTTCCTCTTGTGCTACCCATTGGCTAAACTATCTACCTAAAACACATGATGCTAATGGTCAGATTGTCATGAATTTAACTGTTGATCTCTATATTTGCCAGAGGATGAACCCTTTCCATTGTAGTCATACTTGCCCTTTCCTCTAGCAACACTCGTACACCAAATTGTATTGCATAATGTACCATGACTTTGATGAATACATTGATGTTCCCCCGAGGAGGCACCCTTTTGACTTTTGTGGTTTCATGACCAACCAGAAACCCTAACCAGAATAATCAGTATGGTTTTTTTTCTGCCAACACTTTCATATGGTGAACAGGGAAAATCGGAGCTTGTAGAAAGCACTACCAGGCCTTAAGACCTTCATCCAACTAAACCTACATCTGTCAAAATTTACATATTCAAATGTACCATTCACCGTCTGCATATACTGTTTGGGGATAATGGAATAGCACTTACACTTTAACTTGCAGTTTTACTGCAAATGTTCAAGTTCAGGTTCAAGTTTTCTTTATTGTCAATTTTACAGTATGTACAGGTTATACAGAGGATTGAAATATCGTTACACTCAATCCCTCGGTGCAAAAACCACAGAATACACAACTAAATATAACCAACACAAAAACATACCAATACAGTCACCCAAAGAACATACAACAAACAAACCTGGTACAAAGACCAGGCATAAAGAGACATACAGTGTCCGTCATTGTGTAGTGCAAGAGTAAGTGAAGAGCAGGGAGAGAGTTCAGCATCCTGACAGCCTGGTGAAGGAAGCTGTCCTTCAGTCTGCTGGTCCTGGCTCATAGGCTCTGCAGTCTCCCTTCTGAAGGTAGCAGGCTGAAGAGGCTCTGCGACAGTTGGCCAGCACGACGGTGGGGATGGCTGGCTTATGAGGGCTAGCCGCTAGCCTAACTTGGATATCTCCGCGCGTACCCCGCTTCTGCTTCCTCTCACACAGCTTGTGTCGCCTCCACTGTGGGCGAGGTGCAGGACTGGGGGTCGGTGATGTTACAGGCCTCCGGAGCAGCCCGCAGTGTCGTAGTTCCTCTGCGTCCGTGGAGCACAGTTCAAAAAATGCGGCTCTGTTGACATTGAGCAGAACATCTCGACTGCATGTTTGCTTCATGACAGGAAGACTTGACAAAAACGTACAAGAACACCACGACTGACGAAAACACAGAAAAAACACAGAGAGAGAGCAGCCGCAGCGTGTGCAGCACTGCCATGGTAATCAGGAGAAATGTGCTGTAGCTTCCCTGCCCTTCCATGCATATGTGTTCATATGTCCCTCTGTTAAACTGTGAAAGTGCGTGTACGTCAGCGTACGGCAGAGAAGAGGGTCGTGCTGGTTTCAGCATATCCCTGGGGGGATTCAGTCAAAGGGTCGAGCTTGGTGAGCTGCTGCAGCCTCAGCATTAGTTGCCTGGATCTGAATAATTCACTAAACATCATGCCATCCCTTTCACTTCAGTGGCATGAAGCAAGCAGAGAGAAAACTAAAAAGACTGCAGAGAGACAGAGGGCAACAAGAGAGCAGCATAGAGATTCAGAGCTAACAGATTAGTAGTGCTCAGTACTTTCATGTCTTTGAGCATATTCACAACTAGCTAACTTGTCCCTGGCTGGACGACTACCTCTGGGCAGCATCTGTGAGGGTGAAAAGAACCAATCACAGCTAGGCTTTAAAAAGGACGGGGTGCTAAGAGAAGACGGCAGGATTGAAGGAAGGAGGGAAACAGAGTTGAAACATTTGACTAATCCTTCCTGGCAAACCAAAAACAGAAAATCTGTCATGAACAAATGAATACCAGGGCATGCGGGCATCCCCTCAGTTACAGTCGTTGAAATGCTGCCCTTAATCTTCCTTAATATGGTCTAATGGTGCTTGCAGAGTGGTTTGCTTTCTGGACTTGGGCCCTGCTGGCTCAATAATAAAGCGTGATGAACTGGAGAGGAGTTGACAACTAAAGTTAACCCAATTACGAAACTGTCCCTCTTACATAACATAGCAGCTTCTTCAATTAGAAATCCCTTTTAGCCCTTTACTCTGTCACACATGGTTTTGGATTTGAGCAGAGAAAGGACCCAGAGCTTGCAGGGAACAATTAGAATGCTGTATTAGCGTTGATGGAAGCGGACTCATCAGTGAATACTGCAGGGAAACAGACATGTCATTATCTCTCTTCTTGTCATAATTTGATGTCAGTGTAAATGCAGCTGACATGCTGGTTTTGTTCAAATGGGAATTATCATGGTTAATATCAGAGGTGCAATCAAATCGGCATGAATTTTCTATTTGGCATCTACACACTTGCACTCACTGAATGAGAGCAGTGGTTGCCCAGGGGGAGATAGCCCAGCATGATGATGGTGTGTTACACCAATATCATTCCTCCCTCTTGACCTGTGGGATGTTTGATCGGTTAACTGCAGGGACTCTTGCCAGCCGAGACACAACTCCAGGAATTGGCAGGATTCCAGGGATGTACACAGTTACACACACACACGCACACACACTGGGGCAAATGCAGGATGGAGACTAGTGGGGAAGGATAGATAGAGGATTAGTAGGGATGAAAGAAAAACAGGGTGGATGGGAAGTGGGCTGCTAGAAACATAAGACAATATTCGAGGGAATAAGGGCAGGGTATGCTTGAAACAAACTTCACATGAAATATTGTCTAAACACTTCTAAAGGTCAGAGGGTTTATAGCTGTCCCAAGCAGCAACACAGTGGGGCAAAAAGGTTGGACTCATAAAGGAGAGAGACACACAATAAATCGTGCAAATGGGGATAACGGCGGACTTCTGATTGTTCCTCGAAAGCTTTATCATTGTTGCCCTCAATTGTAAATGTGAAAAGTGTTGAGGTAGTGTTATGAAAATGAAAAACAAAAATGCACATCTGCCAAATGGCTTATAGAATTTTCTGTTTTTGAATGTTACAAAAATTGTTGGATGAAGTCCCCCTCAATTCTGACATCAGAAAGCATGCAGGTACCATACAGTGTCGACAATATTCTCACGCCTTAGGGAAAGGATAAGAAAGTAAAAAAATGGGGCTTTGGTTGAAACGAAAGATGGGGGCAAGACTTTGTTGAAAAGGGGACAGAAAAGGAAAGAAATTGGTACGGAATAGACAATTAGACATGGAGAGAAAGTAGAATAAATGTTGCAAGATAAGGAAGAGAGGAATCAAGGGGTGGAAGAAAGAAAAGAGGGCATACTGATAAGAGAAGAGGGTTTATTTGTAGGGACGAAAGGAGCACTGTTGGGGAAAGAAGTCTTAGGGAAATGAAGTTTGTTCCATTATTAGTTACATCTAACTCCATGTTGACAACACCATAGCAGACTAAGCCTTAACTTGAAAATACATTAACGGATAGCAGGCTACTGTACATGACACAAGGCTTTAAAAGCAGATGTACAAAGGGTTCCAAGTTGCAGAGGTGGGTACTAGTGTACATGTGTGTGTTGATTAGACAGCTGTATTGTAATAAGCTCCACATTGCTTCCATTTGCTGGATAACATCAGCCAGACAAAGTGCCATCTACGCAAGATGGGAACCAAGTGAATAGTTTGGTTTTGTTCGTTGACCTGACAACCATCAGTCAGCCCCACAATCCCTGCTGCTGCTAAACTCCACTCAGACACAGGGAACAAGCATGAAAGTTTCATCAAAGTAAGCAGCATTCCCACCGGGAGTCCCTTCTCTTTTGTCACCCTGATTAGTATTCCATTTTCCGCTCAGATCAAAGGGACGTTTGGGGAACAGTACGGGCTGAGCTGACAGCTATTGACTGGCTGCTTGTTGTGCTATTGGGTGGAATATGGCAGAGGTGAAGCCTTGATGGTAACTTGTATGGTAATGGCTGAATTTGCCTTAGTCTTTAACTTCTGTTTAAAGTCATCTGCGGGGAATGCCAATGCTTAGCAAACAGAGAGAATAGAGCTTTGTGTCAGCAACAGCTTCATGCCACCTATTAACAGGGGTAAATATAGAGGTACAGTTGTTTTACTGTAATGGCTGTCAACAATAATCAACAACAGCTGTTGGGTGGATAGTCATGAAACAAGCAGTCATGGTTTCCACAGAAATACCTGCTAAATGAATAACAGTATCATCAGCCTCATCTGTATTTTGTGTTTAGTGCTAATTAGCAAAATGTTAGCATTCATTCAGCAAGACTGTAACTAAGATGCTGACCATAGTAACCAGACCTACTATCAGCTTTCTACCAATATCATTGTGAGCATGTTGCCATGTCGATATAAGCCTCAACTAGTAGCGCAAAAGCAGCTGCAGCTTCAGTTCTCCATTAGTGTCACACAGGATGCTTTCAGGCTCACTACTTGAGCAGTAGCATTTTTACTAAAAAAATTAGATTTAGGGGTGTGATGCATGTCTTGGAGTCAGTGTGGATTGATTGAAGTTGTGAGGAAGCGTCTCCTCCCTCACTGTAACTATGACCGTTTTGGTGTGTGTATAAACAGTTACACTGAACTGAATGAATATGTTGGACACTGGTGATATGGAAATAATGACACTAATGACAACTGTGTACAGGATAAGATGTTCAAATTTATTACTATTGTGATTAATTAAACAGAAGACTAGAAGACTACCAACAACCACACGCTCATTCAGGAAGTGGTCTCCTGAAGCCGAGCAGGCTCTGAAAGACTGCTTCGAGACCACGGACTGGGAAACATTGCAGGGGTCTCACAATGAGAACATGGAGGAGATGGTCGACTGCACCACGGACTATATTAACTTCTGTATGGACGCTGTTGT
>JAVQJL010079708.1:0-16569 GCA_036024295.1 Nannoperca obscura
CACCTGCTCCTCCACCTGCTCCTCCTCCTCCTCCTCCTGCTGCTCCTGCTCCCCCTCTCCTCCTCCACCTGCTCCTCCTCCTGCTCCCCCTCTCCTCCACCTGCTCCTGCTCCTCCTCCTCCTCCTGTCGATGATGTATGAGCGCTCCTTCCTCCTCTCTGCATGGTGATATACCTGCTCCTCCTTTCAAAGAAGGGAATCCACCGAGACGTTCACACAAACTTGTTTTCTCTCTCCTCCTCTTCTCTCTCGTCTTCTCTCCTTCTCTTCTGCTCTGTTACCTTTTCCTCCTCTCCAGTCTTTTTCTCCTCCTCTTCTGGCTCCTCCTTTCCCTCTTCTCCTCCTCATCTCCTCCATTTGTTTTTCTCCTCTTCTCATGTGCTGTCTTTTCATTTCCTCATCTCCTTTCCTTTACTCCCTCCTCCTTCCTCCCATATTGCAGCATCTTTCTTCTTTTTCTCCATCTTCCCTCCCGTCTTTCCTCCTCCTCTCTCCTCCTGCCATTACATCTTTTCTTCTCATCTCTCCTCATCTGCATCCTGCTTCCTTTGATGTACTCCTTTCTCTCGTGTCCTCCCCTCCTCCTCGCCTACCTTTCCCCCTGTCTCTCTCTTCCTCCCACTGTTTCTCCTTCTTCTCATCCCTTTTCTTCCTCCCTCTTCCTCTTCTGTCCATCTCTCCCTCTCTCTCTCTTTCTTCTGTCACGGGTAAATGAGTGTGTCCTTGATCTGCAGGCTCTCCGCCGGGCCCTGCTATCCCCCAGACGGTGCTCTGTTTCTGGGAGGAGGCGCTGACCCCTGCCCCTCCTCTTGGCTGCTTGTGCAGGCTGACAGGAACCACCGAGCGTCTCAGCTCCTCGGGGAGTTGAGCAGGAGGCCGGCAGGCAGAGATACTTCACTCTGGTGTTGGAGAGCTTCCCTCTGGGCGGAGCAGAGGGTTTAGTTAGAAGTTTGGATGTGTCTGGTCAGCTCAGTGTTTCTGGCCTCCAGCCGAGCATGTTGTTTCTGCTGCTGCTGCTGTGAGCGATGAACTGATTAGCTGGTCGTTCATCATAATTAGCTGATGGATGTAAGTTAAAAAGGCCGTCGGTGGGGTCCAGAACTAGCTCCTTAACTCACCTGCCAAGAGCCGGTAAACAAACTGATGCACCTGCCAAAAGCAGCTTCTAGCAGCCAAATTCACTTCTCTTCATTTCTCACAGAAGTGCGACGAGATCGAGCCGCTCGGCGACGACACAACATGTTTAGTTACTGTTTGAGTCTGTGGTGAAACTCTGTGGACATTGTTCAACATGTCCTCAGACATCTGAGTCAGTCACTATCAAGTAGAATCACTCAGTCCTGAAGGTGGTTGTTGTATTTACCTTTTGATGAAGATCATACCTGCCAAACGTCTTTAGCCTGAAGAACCAGCATCATTAATAATTCACTCTGACCCGTCGACCCGCAGCCAGCCTCCTCGTCTGCCGCAGGAAGCTATCATAGCTAATTAGCTTATTAGCTTTCATTTCTAGCTCCTCTGTCAGAGTGTGAGCTGTTCCTTTAAAGCGTGTGTGCAGAGGGTGTGACTTGGCTGATTAGCACTATCATGCTTCCAGCTGCTTAGCATATTAGCAGTTAGCTCACAAGCTACAGATGAACTCTTTCACTGCTTTGTGTGACCAGGCCTCCAGCCGTTCTGCTTTGATTTGATTGGTTCATTGGCCAGAGAGAGAGAGCGTCACTCCCAGAGTTGTTGTCTTCCTGCTCTCTATTAAAACACACCTTTACCACCGTTAGTTTTTTATGTGTTCATTCAAATCCCCATAGCTGCTCTTCAGTGATGGCACACTGGGTTCCTCGCTGCCTGTCCTGAGGGGAGGCAGCTCCACAGACTCTCAGCCAGCAGCCAACGTGTGCAGGTCTCCGGACTCCTGCTGGGCCGCTCAGGTGTCGCTGCAGACCCACGGCGTCCACACGGCACACAAACACAACCTCAGTTTAACAGCCTGCATGAAGGAGGTCTGCGAGGTTCAAGTGAGACAGATGATTGTGAAGAGGCTGCTGTTTGTTGGCACCGCTGATCTATAATCCACCAAGCAGATGGGCTCCAAGAGCTCTGGACAAACAAAACCAAAGATCCTCATTTACAGTCGTTAGATTGATTCTGTGTAGACACAATCGACATGCAGCCGCTGGTTGTTCAGCACAGAGACGCTCCAGTGTCTGCTGAATATTTTAAGTGTGTCATTTGGTTGTTTGAGGAGCATGTGTTCATCTTGGTGGCTGCTTTTGGAGATAAACCAGGCGAGTTTGGATTCAGCACGACTCGTTGTGTCAGCCATCTGCCAACTGCCAACATCTGCCACCCGTCAACTTCAAATGTCCCTGAAAACTCTACATTTACCGTGTGCACTTACAGCTACAGCGAGCGCTGATCCAGGCCATTAGTTTGGTTTCGGTGGACATGAATGATTCAGGTATAATTTCCTCTGCAGCCATTACAGAAATCCTGTGCAGGGAATCGAATGTCTAATTACCTTTATGTGAGAGGGCTTTAGATAGCAGAGAGTAGGCTGGTGTTATAGTTTTCTCTAACTTCTAATCCCGTGTGCTCAGGCAAACATGTCAAATGCATTTCTGTCCTCATAACACCTTTGTGAATGTTCTTAAACCTGCGTGTTTAAAGGCTGGCGGGCTCTGCTGGCACTTTGTTGGCACGTTACCACCTCCAGCTGTCGATCAGAGTACTGTCAGGTTGTATTCGCCACCCCTTCCTCCTGCAGGTGCAGTTGATAAAAGCAGAGTTTGCATTGTAACGAGCTGCAGAAGGACCTGGGTCACTAAACACTGGCCCATGCAGCGTCTGGTGTTGCACTGCACACTCAACACGGTGCAGGTGATCTTCTGCTAACCTGCTGGGGACTGAATACAGAAAAACCTGGGTACATATATTATATTCATAAACATGCAGCCCAAAGTGCTTCACAGAGCAACGAGGATGAAATAAGCACAAATAAATAGAAGTTACCACAAAGTCTGCAGCCTCGTGCTGTGTAAAATGCTAATGCTAAGTGAAGCTAGCAGGATGTTCTCATGAAGAAGTGATCAATGCAGCATCTTCTAAACTCTTGGAGTTTCTGTTGCCCACCCGCTGCTCATTGATTAATAGTGGGGTGATTACCGTTCATTATTTGATTAAAACCTAAAGTCTGTGGAAAGGCATTCTGGGAAATATAGGTAATCATTATAAAGTCAAAGAAGATAAAAGAGGTTTGGGGAAAAGTAGGTTCCTCTCAGAAAGAGACAGTCGCCATCGAGGAGCAGTGAACCAGTTAATGACACGTCTACCTGTCTATCTTCCTACCTGTCTGTCTCCATATCTGTCTGTCTGCTGCCTCCCATCTTTGAACCTGTGTGTCTGCTCATTTACTCCTTCATCACTCTGTCTCGACATCTCACTGCCGGTCTGTCTGTCTGTTGTCTCCCTGTCTGCCTGTTGTCTCACTGCCTGTCTGCCTGTCTGTTGTCTCACTGCCTTCCTGTCTGTCTGTTGTCTCACTGTCTGTTGTCTCACTGCCTGTCTGTCTGTCTGTCTGTTGTCTCACTGCCTGTCTGTCTGTCTGCCTGTCTGTCTGTGTTGTAGTGGAGGCTGACTGATGACTCTGTCCCTCATCTGTCTCATTGTGATGAATTACCCCCCAGAGACGATCGTGCTCTCACTAATACATCATTACCTCTCGCCTTAACACACCGTCTGACACACACACACACACACACACACACACACACTTATAAACACACACACACACACTGCAGACACACTTATAAAGACACACACACACACTGCAGACACACTTATAAAGACACACACACACACTGCAGACACACTTATAAAGACACACACACACACACACAAACACTGCAGACACACTTATAAACACACACACACACACACACATACAGACACACCCACACACACACACCCCTGCATGTGTAATGCTCTGTGTATCTTGATGGGTTAGTAATGACGCGCCTGCTGCAGGTCTGTGTTTAAACTCCCACTAACAGTCCGCTCACCTGTGTGACTGCCAGGTGCTCCAGGTGACGGCTCGCTGCTCCACTTCAGCTGCTCTTCACTGTGTTCAGTACAGTAAAGAGCAGCCGTCGACCTGCTGTCGTTCTGCATCAGTCAGTATTAATTATAACTTGATAAATGAATCATGACGTACTTACGGCTCCTGGTGCTGCTCCTGGAGCCTCTAGCCACACATGTTGGACACAAACAACGCACCAATGGGATGATCACGTTGCTCTGTCTCTGCTGGGTCTCACAGGTGAGCGTTTGCTTCTTGTAGGAGGTGAATGAATGAATGAATGAATGAATGAATGAACTGCAAGAGGACACAGTCAAGAACCACTCTGAGATCCACGTTCAATACAAGCATCCAGAGAGTGAATTAAGAAGAAATACAGCGATGAGCCGAGATGTTGGTCTGCAGCACATTAGCTCTGTCCTGCTCTCCTCCAGTTCATCCATCGCACACACCAGCAACATATTCAACAACGCCGCTCATTTACTGAAGAGTAAGGAAACATCACATGCATTATTCATACTGTAGAAACCTAAATACACAAGGGAGCAACCTCAGGTGCTGATGAGCTGGAGGGTAATATCTGACAGTTTATTACTCCCACTGTAACGTCTTCATGCAGAACCTTCACGAGAATCACAGCACAAGAGTGAGACAAGTTGCTCACACCAAAATCATTCCTACTAAACAACAGAAATGTTGAGCTAAATGTCTGCTTCATCTGTCACCTGTCACCTTTTCATTTATATTCATATATATATTTTAAAGTAAAACCAAACGCCATGTCTGGCTGGATGGATGGATGGTTGGATGGTTGGTTGGTTGGATGGTTGGATGGATGGTTGGTTGTCTGAGTGGTTGGTTGGTTGTCTGAGTGGTTGGTTGGATGGTTGGTTGGTTGGTTGGTTGGTTGGTTGGTTGGTTGGTTGGTTGGTTGTCTCAGTGGTTGGTTGGATGGATGGTTGGATGGGTGGTTGGATGGTTGGTTGATTGGTTGTCTGAGTGGTTGGTTGGAGGCTGAAGCCCGGAGGTTGTCAACCATTATGAAGTCAGTGTGCTGCATTTGTGGACCTACAGTTTGTTTATTCAACCTTATTAACAGAGACGTTGTGGAGAACAGTGAGGGGGTGGTGGTGGTGGTGGTGGTGGTGGTGTAAGGTGTTGTGGGTAATGGGGCTCCAGAGCCATGGAGATAGATAGTTTAATTAAGCATGAGAGAATTTAAGACCCCATCGGCCCGATGTGAAAAATGAGCTCTGAGGGCGGAGAGAGAATGTGTCTCTGTGTGTGTGTGTGTGTGTGTGTGTCTGTGTGTGTGTGTGTGTGTGTGTGTGTGTGTGTGTCTGTGGGTGTGTGTGTGTGTGTGTGTGTGTGTCTGTGGGTGTGTGTGTGTGTCTGTGGGTGTGTGTGTGTGTGTGTCTGTGGTTGTGTGTGTGTATTTTCCTTGGCCGTAGCTTCTGTTGCTGCTCACAGATGGACAGCAGAGGAGGGGGAGAGATGGAGGATCCCCTCTTCTCCCTGCGTTGTCTCGTGCAGTGAACAGTGATCTGTTCAATAAGGCCTCGTCTAGTTGCACTAATTCTTTAGTTGTGTTGTGCCGGTCTGGCTGTCTGGTTCCCTGCCTATTGATTATCTGTGCTTGCCTGCCCTCTGCGCCACATCAATGAATCTCATTTCCCCTCTTATTGTGCTGCAGTAACTTCAAGACAATCCAGATTAAAAGCAGCAGCTGGATATTGGGGGTGAGCCGCTGGTCCGATCGCAGCGTCCACTACCTTCAATTACAGATGAGACGTCTTGTGTGAGTGTGTAGATTCTTAAAAAGACTCTCGGACCTCCAGACGGCAGCTGCTTCTCTGGCTGCTCCAGCTGATTACCAGCTGGCCACGCTGAGCTGGAAGGTAACATTGTCTTCGAGTGCACGCAGTGGTCAGTGAAGCACACACTTCCAGAACATGCAGTCCAGTGCATGCGGGCTAATAACCTGCCAAAGAGGCTGCTGCACTGTGAGCATCCCAGAATACACATCCCAGCTGTGGCTGCTCCTCATTCCTTTAACTTAGATGGAAATACGCATGGGAGCGGAAAATGAGAAGTTAAGTCTTGACGTGGACTCTCGTCGACACTTGACCTAAAATCCTGGAAAAATGAATAAAAGAGCAGCCGATACATATTGAATTATCACTTATTAATATACATTAAAGGGAGCTGGTCTGTATTGACTCTCGTATAGACTGCAAGGTGCCGTTGAAAGCTCCAGAAAATGCTCGTAGTTGGACCTTGAGTTGAAATCGTTTTGATTTGTAATCTGCAGACTACAGTGAAGCTGAGCTCTCCAACCATTTGCCCATCAGCCTCCCGTTTAACCTCCTTGCTAACCGGTGTCCAGTTGTGTTCAGCTGCATTAATATGTGGAAATGTGTTCCTTTAATCAAAACAGTTTCTATTTCCTTCTCATTCAAGTGATTCTGTGAATTTTGGAAACAAACATCAGATTTTGCACACATATTTTGTAGTTGATCATTTGTTAAGTTTTATTTCGCCCCCAAACACAATTCCCTGATCATGCATACATAAAATATCACCGAAATATAAAAGATTGTTGTTTCCTCTCAAAAGTAATTGGCTAAGTGGCATCAGCATGAGATAACTGCAGGAGCACGAGAAGCTGCAGTTATTTCTTACTAGAATGGGATTAGTGTTGGTGTAACGTGATGCTTTTCACCTTGATAATGGACGGCAGGTTTGCTGCACACAGATATTCTAATCTAATCTCTAAATGGCATGCAGCTGTACGGATGTTTCCTCCCTGGACAAAGTACAGACTGAGGATCCCTGAGTTTGATATTTAGACATGTCCCTGCATCTAGAACACATTTGGTCTCTGCTGCAGTGCTGAGAGGCCTTGATAACATGCAGAACATGTTGTATAAATCCATAACCCCCTGCTCGAGGATACAGAGAGTTGGCCTTTTTTTCTAGCTAATTTGGAAGTAAGATGTTGACAAAGATCTCCCGCCCTCTGCCCGTCTCCTTTTCAGTGTGATCTTTGTCTTGTTCTGACTCTAATGGTTTTTGTCTCCCGCCGTCTGGTAGGAGTCACTCTGTAAGTGTCATTAGGATGCACAGGGAGTCACTTCGGCTAAATATTGCGCAGGCTTCATTTAGCACAGATGAAACCATGACTCACTGTGGACTCATAGAGCGAGTGAGTCACGTCGCAGCCCAAATCATTTTAGCTGGCTGCTGAGTGAGTTATCCCAACAGCTACCGGCATTGTGTTTCTGAAGCCTCCAAACCTATTAGTCCCATTCTAGCATATTATGCTAATTGGCCCTCTGTGATTTCAGTGCTGGACCAACTGTGAGTTTCAGTCTCTGATGCTGCGAGGCTCATTAAACATGTGATTGTTCTTGTCATGTGGAGAGACATCAACAAAAGACATGTGACCTGTTATGGCGCCGTGTTTAATTGAAGATCAGACCCAGAGATTTGCAGCTATGCTGGGAAATGACTGCTCTTATCCATGAAGCTGCACTGATCAGTGCTTTTTATATTGACAGTGAATTAAGACAAGAATTAAAAACAAGCTCCTTGTTCCTCGGCCCAGAGCTTCACTCTCAACGAACCACAAATGAATCCAAAGCGTCACCTGCAGAGATTTCCACCTGAACGGTTTTGTAGCAGGAAACAGCAGAAAGCAGAATAATAACCTTCTTGCAGGTGGATTAGCAGCTCCTCGAGGCTCATTGTAAAGTCCTCCTGCTGCTGTTGAGGAAAATCCACATCCTGACCTCCATCATGTGTGATCAGTGCTGTCAGACTGATTTTGATTAAATTGACCCAATGACTCAGATTGCAATCTTATCTGGTGGTTTAATACAAGATTACACTCTAAATGCTTCAGTTCAGGTTCATTAGCTGCACTTACGCAAAGCAAACATTCGTCTCATTATCTTTGAGACAATGAACATTTTGTTGATGGAAATATTGCCTCGTCATCGCTCGTTGAAACTGTCGGATGCTTAATAAAGATGAATTTTTGAACTCTGAGTGTTGGTGGTCTCCTCCGTGGCTCCGTCCTCCGTTTGTTCTCCGCTCGGAGAGATTCAGCCCGAGTTCAGCCAAGTTTGACTCATCAAACATTAAGCTGCAGGGTCCCAGCGATCGGCCAGCTGTTCCGCCACTGCACTTACTCCTCTTTTGTTCTTTCTTTCCTGGAAGACTACCTGGCAATGATTCATGCTCCTCTGCCTCTGCATAAATGTGCTTTAATGTAACATTTCTGCTGGTGGGAGCTCAGTCATAACATGCCTGCTGCCCTTTGCAGCATCTCTTGACCTTTTAGTCTGGACAGATCGTCTCCTGCAGAGAAAGTCGGGCTCTAACCAGAGATGAAAGGCCGCTGAGAGGCCTAAACTGTGTCTGTCTGCCTGTCAGGGCTGAACTGGGGAGGAGGAAACAAGCTCCATGTGGCTTTTGGAAATGTTAGGAGGTTTGAAAGTAGACGAAACTTTCACTGTAACATTTAAAGAAACAGCAAGTGATGATGTACCTTGCTCTCCTGTATTAATTTAGTGGTTTAGTAGCATTTCTCTCAACAAACTATATAGAAAAAGGTATGTTTTACTTTATGGTAAAGAATAGTTGGTGAAATGAAAAGTCTTCAAACCAGTGGGTGCTTAGTCAGCGTCTTCCAAAATGAGATGTTCCCATTTCCTGAGTTGGGAAGTCGTTCTTCCGACTCTACAAAGAAGATGGGATGTGTTGTGTTTAAACAACATGTTGGTAGCTGTTTCAGAGTGATGGGATGGCAGAGAGTATATTCCCATATATTCCCTCTAATATAGCTTTACCCGACATGTGATCAGGGTCGATGTGAATAAATAACTAATAACTCATCTCAGTCCCTCTGCGTGGACACAACTAATAAATACAGCCTAATTCATTGATGTGCAATATGTAAATTAATAAAAGGTTTCTTACAATCAATCAAATATTTACTTTCATCCGCCTTGTTTCTGCTTGTATGATGTCAACTTTCAGCACGTCGTGCACCAGAATGTACATGTGATGTGTATATCTGTATGTTTCTCTGTGGAATATCATTTACAGGCTGTGAAAACAAAGCCCTGTGCTTTGAAGGCACCACAGCCTCGGGGTCACAGCCTCCTTATAATTGCTGTGCGGTTCATGGACAGAACACAGTAATTACCTTTCCACCTCCACATATATTCAGCAAAACCATTTAGTAGATGAACACAATCTGTAGAGGACGGGGTTAAGAGAGGACGGGGTTAAGAGAGGACGTAAGCGGCCGCTTGTCAGGAAAACATCAACATGGGTTATTTTAAGTGTTTAAACACGACCAGGGCTGTTGTTTTTCGGATAAGGCCGATCCCAAAGAGTAATATTTTGTCAAAACCTTTTTGAAAACAAGGTGGCATCGCAGGGCTTTGCCTTCCTGCAAACATTCACATTTGTTTAGCAGAAGCATAGAGAGGCGAGGACTTCCAGGAAACCTTTAACTGCCTGCTTTGACTTTTGTGGCTCCTAAAAGGATTTGATGTACCTGCTTCAAAGGGAGAGAGCCTAGCTTGAATGATTAGCTGGGAGCCTCGCGCTGCCTCAGCAGTGCATGTGTGGAAAGGGATTCTGGAGCTCCATATCTGGCTCAACAGAGGAGTTTAAATGTGCAGAGGTGAGGGTGGAGATGATGCTGCCAGAGTGTCACTGTCTCAGCAGGAAGTGGAGCCACATGAGTCTGTTTTACTGTCACTTCTAAGGGGGATTGTAGGGCAGGAGCAACATGGGTGCAGCTTTTATGGGGCCCGTCAACATCAGTGGGGGGGCAGAGAAGGAAAGGGTTGTAAAGGAGCTTCAGAGCCGAGAAGAAGCAGCTAGATGTGGGTTATATGTGGTGCACGGAGGCAGGCGGGATTACGTTGCCTAGTGCCAGAGGTGGTGTGTTGACTGTCAGCTGCTTTGGAGGGAAGTGTTTAGGGGCTGGGTCCAGGGCGAAGAGGGTGGTGGTTCTGGGAAGGTTCTGAAAGACACTGTGGAGCCTTTGGGTCACAGGACCAACTCAACAAAACACTCTGGTGAAGGTGCCTTCCTGATGAATCCATAGATGTTCCTGTGCCCAGTGTGATTCATTGGAAGATGATCATAAGCATGTCTTCGTCAGTGTATAATCAGCTGAAAATAGGAATTGTTGTGTTTTTGTCAATTAGAATGAGCCCTTTACAAGCTGGTCCTTCTCCCGGAGCCGCCATGTTGTTTCACCATGTTTCAGTAGTTCAGAGCAGAAGAACCGAACACTGACTCTAGAGAGGGTCTCCTATATACGTCATCCTCACCGCTAGATACTACTGAATCCTTCACACGGGTCCTTTTTCGAAGTCCCGCAGGGGCATCTGTTCTAAGACAAGTAAAACAAGGGGCTTGTTCACTTTGTGCACCTGCAGGGCCACGAATCGGCCTGCTGTATCTCCTCCCTGCACGTGTTGAGTCCAGAGGTTGTGTTGTAGTTTGTTGTTTGGCAGCTGGACGCCTCAGCATGCCGTGACATTCAGATGAGTCTGCCAGTCCACCTCTGCTGGGCGACTCTTGAACCTTTAGCTTAGTGTTAACACACTGGATGTGTGGCCTGTTTATCCGTCCCAGTATCTGCTCTTTTGTGGATTCAGACAGAGTGCAGGTTTGGAAGTTCAGAAGTAGGTCAGGGCAGAGATGAACAATAGTGTTGCCTGTCAGACTGGCCAGTAGATTTATGACAGCAGCCTAATATCCACTACAGTGAGAGGTCAGGACGTCATTTAACACTGGCCCTGGTCTGTAGGACTCTTTGGGACATGTAGTGTGTGCATCTTTAACAGCGTCTCATGAAACTATGCATCTGTCATGTGTTTGCTCCTGTCTTAGTCCCACTCACCCTCTACCTTCTTTTCTTCTCCCCCCCAGCCTGCGAGCTGATGAACCAGGGCATATTGGCATTGGTTACCTCAACGGGCTGCGCATCAGCCAGCGCACTGCAGTCCCTGACGGACGCCATGCACATCCCCCACCTGTACATCCAGAGAAACAGCGAGGGATCGCCTCGGACCGCCTGCCAGTTCAACCCGACACCCGGCGGGCCGCGCTACACGCTGGCTGCCCGACCGCCCGTCCGCCTCAACGACGTCATGCTGACTCTGGTGGAGGAGCTGCGCTGGCAGAAGTTCATCGTGTTCTACGACATTGAGTATGGTAGGTGATCCACAGATTTGCAGTTGCTGTGCTGGATTGAAGAAAGTGGTTTTCAGGGTTTTGAACGTTTAAAGTTGAGATTTTGGAGGAATATTGTTGATGGAAACTGAGCCACCAGCTGTTAAAGGTTGGCATTTGTTGTGGAGGTCACTTGATTAGAAATCTACAACATGTCTGGTATATGATTGTGGCTTAAAACCATTTTGAACTGTGTGATTTTAAACTAGTTGATTGGTTTATTTTAGTACAGTTGCCTGCAGGCAGTTCACCGACACTCGACAGATATTTATGTGCTTTGGATGCTGATTGCTACGTTGCTCTTATTCTGAACTTTGTCCTGTTCTAAAGACTCGCAGTGCATGAGACGTTGTTATAAATAGTATTTATTCCAGTTCTTCGAACCGTATAAATGGCTGTAATGAAATGACTGATATTTATATCTCAAGCTCTTTGGATTGTAGTCTGAAATACCTGTTTCTTCCAGCAGTTTGTGGTGTTATACCTAAGTTTTATATCACTTTTGGTTCATGTGTTGCTGGTGTAGGGATGGTGCATAACAGTATACATGTTCACTCTGGTCTTTGAACTCTATGGGATGCCTGTTTCTTCTGTAGGTTTCATCAGGGAGGTTATCTTAACATTCTGTACAAGAGCGAGTTTCACAGCAGGCGGCCGCGACCTGTTGATGACTCACCTGCTCTCTTGAGACAGAAACACACTTGTGCTCACACAGGTTTGCTCTTCAGGTGGTATTTCTTCCTCTGGCAGTGACGGCTGTTTCATCATTTACTTTTGTGGTTTTATAAAGGCCCCTGCCTGTGCTCGGTACCCATCAGGATGCTTCAGCTTTCCTGTTTTTGTGGACAGAGAGCTACTTTGCATATAATCCCAATCAAAGTCTTTATTTTTAAACCTATTTCCATAAAGCAATAACCATCATCGTTCTATATTTGTCTGGTGGCGACACTAACAAACAGCCACAAGATGTATTACCAACACTGACAGTTGATTTTCATGAGAGATGACTTTCATTCTGAGCTTGTTTAGTTGGAAATTTGCAGTGTTTCATTCTCGGCTCAAACTTTTGGGCGTTTCTTGGACAGATTGTACAGATTTTAAAGCACTTTGGCTGCAGGAAGTGAATACTGACTTTACATTTCCCAGATAAGACTTGAACCTGGAGCAGTGTTTCCACAACACTACTCATGTTACATTTTACTACCCCGATGTTGGAAATTCACAGGGAACACAAATAATTGAAAAAGCATTAGGAATAGCTGCAGACCGCCTAAATGATTTCCAATGATTCCCGGCCTTGAAGAGGTTTCCATGACCAGATGTTGCAGCAAAACTTCAGAGATCGACTTTCCTTCTTCTGTATTTGTTTGGAATAGCTTACTTGGACTGTATCTTAATGAAATCACATTAGGCTCAATGGATTTTTGAGCATAGTCAATACAGGATGGTGGCAATTACAACATAAGGATATAGACAGATGCAGGCATTTAGCCTCTCGGATACTCTTATCCAGAGTGATTTAGAGTAAGTGGATCAGTAGCTGCGGGCCAGGATCTGAATCCTTCAATAAGGAACCGGTGGCTCAGCTAACATTAAGACCAAAGGACCGCTGTCCTCAGACTATGGACATCATCTTTGCAGCCAATCTATTTAAAAGACTTGAACAATTAAAATAAAATAAAAGCTCTTTCTGCAATGGCAGATCTGGGATTTATTTAGTTCCCTCCCATCTCAAGGAACATTGGACCCCTGCTTGGTAATAGGGCCATGCTAGGGATGTGCACTCCCAACAGAAGGACATTGTGAAGTTTTAGTAACTGTCAGATTTGTGTTGTCATGTTTTAGTCACCGCTCTGCCAGTACAAGTGTCCCTCTGTTAAAACAGGACCATCAAGAGGCCCATTTCAGGGCGAGGACGGACCCTGGAAACTTAAACTACAAACAATGTTAGTAGTTTATTAGTTTGTTACTTATCAATCAAAAATGGATCCACTATGAGGATCAGCTAGTTCTTTCCCCTATCTGTCATTTGGACTGTTGGTCACTGGGTCGGACCAGTACTGGGCTTTTGACACGGATACTAATATCTGTATATTAGAGATGAGAAATAAGAGCTTTTTAATGACCTCCATCGTATCTTTATCATTCCCCTCCTGCAGTTTCCCACACTATTATATCTCTAATGAGGTCAGATCAGCCAGTTCATTGGTCTAACTGCAGCCTACTGTGGCAAACATTTGAACCCGCTCTGCTGCCGTACTCCACTTCTCGTCTGTGAGATGCAGAAGAACAAGAAGAAGAACATGTGCAGTGAGATTACTGATGGCGTAAAACATCCAGTCTTTAAAGGAGTGAGGAGAACACAGTCGGGGGATCTTTGGACAGATTTAACGGACGCTGTGCTCTGATGTCGAGCCGCCCTCCAGCTCTGGTACGAACAGAGAGTGGACCTCTGATGTGCAGAAATCACCAGCGGGTGGAGCGGACAGTTGTGCTGTGACTGCAGGAGGTGAACAAATGGACCAGAGCTGTCGAGGGTCCCGGCGACTGATAACATTACATCTGACAGAATGTAATAACGCTGGGACACTGAAGGCATCATGTAAGGGGAGTAGAAGTCATGAAAGGTGTGATTCTGAAAATGGAGCTGCGTTTATTTATTTCACCAAAGTTGGATCTTGGAAAAGTCACTGAAAGATTTTAAATCCTGAAATATTTAAACACCAAAATGTGCTAATAACACTGTTCGTCTCTTTTTGGTAATAACTCCCAACTAAACCAACCACAGCTGAAATGAACTCTTCAGTGCATTGAGGAGCTTTGAAGATTTCACTTTTTATTTGTGCAGGTAGACTTTGACAGACAGACGAGCAGAGAGAACAATCAACAGAAAACCAGACGTTTCTCATGTGATCCAACCAGGAATGTTGGATGTTTAGCAGAAAACACTGTGTTCATGGAGGAATCATGTTTCCACTGCAGCCCAGCGTCCCTGGGAATTAAGTTCAGATTCCCAGACAAAATCTTTCCCATCCGGCGGTTGCCATGTGCAGATATTGTAAAGAATGTTGTTACTGAACATCATCCAGCGTTTTGCAGAGTCGCCACTCTGTGTGGTGCCACAGGCTCGCATCCTGACATCTCAGGAATTAAGCTGCTGAATAAAATGTTGCATATTATAAAAAGTGCTGCTGCAGCATGTGGGCTGGTGCTGATTGGTCACACATCAGACTCAATAAAAAGGCAGTCGAGGAGATCAGAAACCACGTGTATCAGTGACATTCAGACCAGTATGGTGACGTTTGACGGACAGGTCGTGGGACTACAATGTGCCGTGGAGTGTTAAAGCAGTGGCCTCTACATATTAATGTTTAATTATGGCCATAATATTTGAGTTTTACCAGCCAGCAGCTTTTTGTTTTGGTGGGGATGTGATTGTTAAATGCAGCTGAAGTGCGCACTTCAGAGGTAACTGCGATGAGTCCGTGGAGGTTTGGATAAATGAATGTTTTCTGTGTGTGGTGTGGCAGAGACGCGCTGTGATCGCACCGCTCCACTCGCCAATTAGCATCCGGAGTTTCATTCTCTGCATGTCGGACGTCTTTACAGCGAGGCCGTGTTCTGTTTTATGTTTTAGTTTGACTTGTGATTATGGGCTATATACTGCGTCACATGTCTGTCCTGCAGTGAGCTGCTGGACTAGTGACGCTTTTTTTTCTCACTGATGCTGATTTTAAAGGAGTTTTAGCTTCAGAGCTCAGATTGAGATCAGTTTGACGTTTAAACGTCACTTTTTTCCTTCTGCATGTGGATTTTGCGACAATTTGTGCAAATTTATGGTGAATTTTGCAAGTTAGTTTAGTTCGACAGCTTGAGTTGAGTTCCGGTTGAGGGTAAAGTGTTTTTCTGATGACCATCTGGTAATATCTGGAATTTGGGGCATTTTTCTTCATGTTTCATGCTTCGACGTCTGCGAGTCACAAAGGCAACAGAAGCTACCTGTGGATGTTAGCTGTGATCGGTCAGTGGCGACCAATAGAGCTCCAGCTGCACAACTGGATCTGAATGAGTCAATTCAGGCCAAATCAATCAGTGAACCGTGTGACTCCGCTCTGAAATCTGTCAACAGCTGTTTAACAAGATAATGTGATGATTCAGTGGCTGCATGGCCCGTTTCTCCATGCATATTCTTTAAGAAATGGATTTTTGGCTGCTGATTTGGGAGAAGATTGATGTCTCCGCTGCGCCCGCCGGGCTGGTTTCAGTCTGAAGGTAACTTGAGGTGGCAGATGAGGAAATGCCCATCGAGTTCTGCCCGACCACAGAGGTTTTGTGATTTCTGAGTCGTGTTTTTGTAACGTGGCGGCACACCATCACCATCAGGCTTCTATCGGTTTTCCGTTCAAACTTAATTGTCCCAGTGGGCAGATTCAGTTTGTTAAACCTGCACATAACAAAAGACAAAGCTCTCCTCTGGTCTTAATCACACAACATTATCGATCCGCTCCCTCTTGTTTTCCTGTCGACGCTAATCCTTTCTAATTCCTGTCGTTCTGGATTCTCTCATCTGTTTGTTCTTGTGAAATGTATGTTTTCATGAACTTTATGGAAATGTTAAACGCTCACGTTCAGATGATGTGACGCCACATGCAGCGACTCTGTGACACATTCAAAGTCAACTAAAGGAAACACAAACACATTAAAGTTCGGACACCGGATCTCATTAAATCCTCCTCTCACCCCTCATGTCCCCGTTTTCCCCTCTTCATCTTCATCCCCTCCTGCTCGCTGCGTGTGATGAGCAGAGCCATTATAAGTGCGAGTCGAGCAGGAGGCCCATTTATTCAGATTACAGGCTCATTGTTGAGGGATACGAGGAGCAGATGGGCTTTCTGGAGCCGAGTCCGTACGGACCGGGCGGGACTGTCAGTCGGCCCTGATGATGATTAAAGGAGCTCCTTGGATTCGCCTCCTTCCTCCCCCTCCACCCTTCCTGAACCTCCCTGCTCGCAGACCTTCCCCGCTCCAATCTTTAAAGGGTAATAAGTAAGACGCACAAAGTGTCTGTAAGACATCGTTCAACAGCATCAACACACAGCACAGGCTTCACAAGAAGAAAGGTATCATCAGACATCCTCTACTCCTGCGGGGGGGGGGGGGGGGGGGGGGGGGGGGGGGGGGGGGGGGGGGGGGGGGGGGGGGGGGGGGGGGGGGGGGGGGGGGGGGGGGGG
>JAVQJL010079712.1:0-54967 GCA_036024295.1 Nannoperca obscura
AGGTACAGCTGTGTGCTTATCAACCAGAAGGTCATGGATTCGTTCCCGGATTCCCCCGATCACCTCCTCGACCTGTAAGTCGCTTTGGATAAAAGCGTCTGCTAAATGCCTAAATGTAAATGTAATGTAATGTGCTGTGATAACCTACTCATAATAAAAGCAACAAGCTGCTGATGTAATGAAAGTTCTAACTTTTGGTCTGATTTATTTGTTAATCCAATACCAGGCAACATACTGTTAAGACTAATAATTTAATTTACAGTCACTAGTATCGGCCAGACAATCAGCCAGTATTACAGAGACTGTTACAGTGTGTACCGGAAACACACACACACACACACACACACACACACGCACACGCACACACACACACACACACACACACACACAGGTGTTTTCACTCAATCTGACTAAATAGACCTCTATTATTATGATGTCACCAAAATGCACTATTACAAATATATAAAGAGTAAGAGGTGAAATAACATATTCAAGAGAAAAAATAACAAAAGAGTGACATAGATGTTAACCAATCATAAGCTGTACATTCACAGTCCTTTGAGGCAAAATTTTTCAGGCAAAATAAGTGAAAACAGCTGAAAACAACAATGTTTTCTGTTTTGGCATGCAAGTTAAAGCCACCAGAGCAAATGTGTCTACATTATGCTTCTGTACCCAAATACACACAATGGTCTAACCCCTTCAAGGCTTGAGGCTAAACAAGCATTTTTGGACATATCTTCAGAGAGCTTTTCTTCATATTAATGCTAAATTACAATCTATTGGCATTCACTTTTATATTATTTATTTCCCGTTCTGCAAAAGGGGAGTTTTGTAACTAGTGTTGCACTTTAATATTATGCAGTTATCCTTGAACTGGTATAACAGGCTAGTACATATGGTGCTTGATGGGATTATTTATCTATAATAAAAAATAAAAATGTAATCATTCCTAAAATATTGGAACTCTTTTGAGGCTTATGTTTGATTTTTGTTTCTGTCTGAGAACTGCAAAGCAACAGTATGCCCACATAAAGATTGTGGACTGTCCCTTGAAAAAAATAGGCATGGCACCAACAGCCATTTATTTTACAAGAGGTTAACAAGATAAAGATAACACATTAGCCTAAACACCAGCAGATACACCAGTACAGCAGGTATCACTCTAGATGGATGCAGCTCTTGAAGCTCCTGTATGTGTGATGCTAATGAATATTATGGAGAACAGCCTACATGTTGAAGGCCTCATGCAAAGTTTTAAACCCCACAAAAACCCTGAAGGCAATTAAGTTAGATCGTCTCCGAAGCAGTTAGAATGGGAAGACCTCCCCTCTCTGCTCCACTTACTATCTGCTACAGGATGTAGGCAATGTTGGGAGGACCCTGCATGAAGCTAAAGAGAGTAGGCAGCAGTGAAGAAGTACTTGGTGGGTCGCATGTAATGCTCCAGGAAAGTTTCTGAGTGGGAGAAAGTTGAGCTGTTGCCTGAAGAGATGCTCATTTCAGCAGCTATTAAAATGTTCCTCAGGTCCTGTGATCTTCAGATATACAGGGTTCCTGGAGGCAAGATAGAGCGAAAGAACTCACCAGTCAGGGACCCAGAGGCAAGACAACAACCAGAAAACAGTGTAATTAGATGAATCTCATTAGACGAGGATGTGTAACACTCAATGGCCGGAAAATCATTATTAATGGTTGTAAGTGCTAGCATATTACAGCAATATCTCATAGCTGTTATCTTTCAATCTCGGATCTGTTCATTTGTCTTGTGTACAGTTCAACTATTAATAATATTGGGGAAATTGGTAAAAAATGAATTACAGAGAATCACCTGTTTTTCTTTTCGTCCCCTTTGGTCCCCCGTCCATATTTCCCATGTGGTTTTGTTGTCTTAATAAATCTGTCTATCCTGAATCTCAATGGCCTTGCAATTGTAAAAGCACTCTTGTTTATCGTTCCACATGAATAAAGTTCACTCATTCGACATTCTCTGACCCTTTAATGTGAAACACAATAGTAAAAAGCACAGATTTTATGAAACTGAAGGTAATGTATAAAATTTACAGTTTTCCTTTACTATTTTCTTTGTGTATAAAAAGTATATTTCAAAGGAAGTATTGTTACTGTGTTTAAACCTTTGATTTACCGCATTTCTTCAGATGATGTCACTTCTATATGAACTAGACATTGCAGCGCAGCACATTGATCAGTTGAGAACAAACAACAGGAATGAACAATGTTAAATGGTTTTTTTTCTATCTTACATCATTTGCAAGGTGTCTTATTTTCACTTTCAGGGAGGAACCGTGCAGGGAAAGTGTTCCACCTGTCAGACGGTGTATTTCTCTCCTTTTTGTTCACTTCCCTGTTTATTCCTTTGTGCCTCTGTTTTCCCAGAATTACCGCTTTCATCTTCACAACTAGCATCTCAGAAAGCACTCATTTTGTTAGAAGGATATTATTTATTTTATTTTAAATGTCATGTCAAATAAGCATTTGTGTATTTCCAAAAATTACAAGTGTGATATGCCTTTGATTCAACCTGGAATGACAGCTAACTGGCTCTGTACTTTTCATGTGTAGGTGAAGCTTCAGGGACACTAGTCATACATACACACACACACACACACACACACACATTTACATGCACAGATGCAGACACACACTGCTGCACTGACTGATTGCTTAATTCTTTTTATCAGAGGAAGTTTAGAGAGAGAGAAAACAGAAGAAGAGAGAGCTGTCATCTTTCTTGTGCTGGTGACGAGATATAAATAGCAAGTAGGTTCTCTTAAAAGTCGAGATGAAAACATATGCTTTGTTTCCAGTGCGTAGCTGTAACGCGGCTTTGAAACCTGAGGCCGGGAGAAGACGCTCCTTCATGTCTCCCTCAGTAAGACAGAGAATAACGAACAAGGCGAAGGATCCTCTGAAATGGCTGACCTAATATTTGACAGATAGTCAAGACATATGTATCCAGGGACCAAAAGCAGATTTAAGGGAAAGATGAGCTCATATTGTATTATATTGTACAATTTTATTAGGTTGCTCCGTCTGAACCAGCAGTCCAAAAGGGAAACTCTTTCTTTTCTTCTTGTATTATCAGAGGAAATTCCTCTACATAATTATTTATACTGCGGTGTAATTGTGTGAAACCTTTTTAAGATAAATATAGCATTTTTACATAGTGGGAACAGTGAAGACACCCATCAGTGCCCACAACATTTCTATTCAGAAGTGAGTAAGTAAGTATGTCTCATAGCTACGAAGAAAGATTTCCTCATTTGCTCAGAGATACCCAAAGACTGACTGACTATGGTACTCCCTATCCCAACACAGATTGTGCGGTGTGGATGGTCTATCAAAAGTAGGGGGAACCCTCTCAAACGAAAGAGTTGGTGGAGGACATAATGTATTATATTCATGAGATCTACCAGAGTTTCCTTATCATACTCCCTGTAATTGACTAATCAACATCATCCAGAGTACACAGTCTTTGTTCTCTGGCTAATGAATTCTGATGGGTTCAAAGGCATGGAAAACAGAATGAGCAAGTGAGAGAGCAAGCGTGTGAGTGAGTGAGTGAGTGTGTGTGCGTCTGTGCGCAATTGCATGTGTCAGGAGACCAATTACATTTCCAAGTTGTACTTCAAATGAGGCACAACGAATCACTGTCCTTCCCTGATTTGGCTCCTGCAAAAATGAGAGCAAACTTTGGCTGTATGCCCGCATGCAACCACATTTATATACAACCCCCCCCCCCCTACACGTGAACATGTCGTTTGTCTATAGTAACTCATCTCTTCATTTTGGCGGTCTCCAATCTGAGTTACATAAGGTATGTTTCCTGCGATGGCAGCTGCTTTGCTCAGCAGGTGAGGATGTAACAAAAATATTGATTCTGGATAAACAAATAGCTACCGACTCACTGACTGGGCAGAACTTGCAAGCAAACAGAATAAAAAATACCAATATTGATTCTAGCAAATAAATAGCCCCATCTGACTGACACGGGTGCAACTTGTAAGTAAACAACATTGCAGGATTCAAATTTGAAACGGAGGAGGCGTATCTCAACAGTTTGTCATGTGTCGATTTAGATTTGCTGACTAATCTTCCCCCCATTGGTTTCTGTGTTTGAAAGCCTCAAAGTGCCCCAACTCTCTGTCAAGGTAATCTCACTGCAAGTAATCTTTAAGATGCATGAACATGGAGGGAGAAAGCCCCGGTTTCAAAGCTCATATAAATGCATAAATATACATGCTTAAGGAACATAACCCAACACTGTATCCATGCATCCATTAATCCTCGGTAGTGAGTAATCCCAGTGTGTTTGTGTACTGGGCTAATCTCTCTCTCCTCTACTAAGGGACTGAGGACTAGGCTTCGACTCGCAGGTAAGCCTCATTCCCACACCACGGCCATAACTGCTAATCCCACTTCCAGATACAGAGGAGAAGAGCTGGAGAGAGAGAGAGAGAGAGGGGGGCAGCTTATGTGTGTTTGTGTTAGTTTGTTGTGTGTCTGGCAAGTAGACCACATTAAAACCATGATCTAAAGGTTGCCGGCCACATTCAGTGACTTCTGTCAGCAGGTCAGGACCTGGTTGTTACCAAGATTCAAATCTAAACATATGGACTGTGGATTGTTAGACTAAAACAAAACTAATGCAAAACTAAATGTTTAAGGAAAACTGACACATTTTTGTCTACTTGTAAATCGAATTAACAGAAACATACTGTACAATGTAATTGGTTTCCATCTATTTGTTTATGTGATGAGAAAAAAAAAATTAAAGTTCAGCCAGCATGAGAATCTCGCTGATAAATACAGTTTCCAGTTTTGCTAACCCCATCAGAAAAATCGGTTAAAGACGCTGGAAAGTGAGTATTTTGGGGAAATATTCTAAAACAAACTTTCTGAAACAAACTTTCTGAATACAGATTGATGTCACATCTGCTTGAGCATTGTTTGCAGGAATTAGGGAGCCTCAAGTTACTTTAGGATGTATTTAAAATAAATTTTTAGCAGGAAAAATGTCATTGTTTTCAATAATATTTTAATCATATCTAAAATCCTAAAATTCTCCCCAAAACACCAAAACTAGAACTGAAATGATGAAGAATTTATGAGAAAAGAAAGTTAAAAGTTCAATAAATCTAAGGTAATAAATAAAAGTTAATAAATGTTAAATAAATGAAATGAAATGAAACTATTGTACGACAACATTTAATATTAAATAAGTCCCAAAATATTTTTACCATAACAGTACTGGCTGTTTGTATGTCTGTATAATGATAAAATTGTGCTAGACCATAATCCAAAGAAGAAGTGATTAATTTTCACTGATTAAAAATGTCTTTCTTAGCTTCCTTCTATGCATAGGGAAGTTCTCATATGCCCTCCCTCCAGGAAGAGGTCAGAGGTCAAGGTCAGTCACAGAACAGCAGATGTAGAGCTGGTCTTGCCCAGGACTATTTCAGCAGGATTAATGTTTACGGTCCTCCAGGTGAAGGTTGTTTGGTACCACCTCTAATTCACTTATGTATCAAATTTAAATACTGTTTAACCACCTTTAAATCTCTTATTTTTTCCCTTTTGTGCACTTTGAGCTGTAATTCATTAGCACCACATTGGCTCAGTGTTCTAGAAATGTCATCACTCTTAATGCAAATTTAATAGAAGGTGGTTTATATTTTATAAGCTTGTAGAGATGGTTTAAAGTTCATAGATTTTTAACTACGGATTTTATTCTTCTAGGTTGTTCTCTTGAGTAAATCCTATTCTTATTTCTGAAACTGAATGATTGCACGTACTTGAATTTTGGAGAGAGTCATTTTGTTATCAGTAATATTTATTATTGTTTGTTGCAGTTCATTATCACTTTTGCCCATATTGTTTTTTATTTGTCGCTTATTTCCGTTTCCATAGTGATGCCATATATTGTGGTTTCTAAGTCATGGACACTATGGTTTGTGCTTGGCCAGCTGCAAGTTTGCATGTAAACTATGGTTAGTTTGTTGTCCAATGACACACTTGCATGCAAATTATAGTTTACTTAGTGGTGACAGCGCTTTGTCTGAACATATACTTTAATGTAAAATAAAAAAATGAAGATTTAAATTTGCCTCCATTCACCTGTTTATACACACAGCGAGTGACCATGCAAGGTGCTAGCCTGACCACTGGCCTGATTCACTTTGACAGGATGGACAGGAGCCACAGGTAAGTTAAGCTGACCTCTTGGTCCAACTGTTGTATTATTGCATGAACATGTAATTAAACTGTATTCTTGTTTGAAATGTACAGAAACTGTTTAACTTGTAGATAGACATTATCTTGTTGTTCATTGCTGCTTTTTATGGCTGGGCCTATACTTGTATATATGGTAGGTTACAGTATAGCCTTGGGATTGGATGGTTTGTTGTGTTGTGTGTGTGTGTGTGTGCATGCATGTGTGTGTGTGTGTGTGTGTGAGAGAGAGACATAGACAGAGAGTCCAGCCTTTCTTACTCCAGAGGCCCTGAAGTCGCTGACCTATTTCTGCCTGGGAGTAGCTGCTTCATCACATGCGTGCACCAGCCACTGCACCTGGATGGTGCATGTGTGTGCGTGTGCCTGTGAGACGATGCTCCCTATGTCTCTCAGGTATTATGTTTGGCGCTTACTTCTACCACATTTTTATAGAGCAGCATTTCCCACTACACACACACACACACACACATGCACAAACACACACAGACACACAGCTTCCTTTCTCAATCTCTCTCATGTGCTGCCTGCTGCGATGTCCAGTGCTGAGTGTTGCTGTATCTGCGTTCACAGCAGGACATGCACACATGCGCACACTCACACAAACCCACACACACACACACACACACACACACACACCCACACAGATCCTGTTACACTAAATGTGTTCACAGCAGGGTAAACTTGATTCAAACAGCTAGCGAGAAGGCCTAATGATTGATGATAAGACCAGAATATCTGCCGCCACAGCAAAATCACACAAACAGGTTATCTGGGACCTCCAGGCACTGAGCTGCTTTCACGTGGCAGAGGAAGAGTGCTTGGGGTCATTAGCCCCCCCCCCCCCCCCACACACACACATAGGGCTGTAACACCTCCAACCCACATTCATATGCATGTACTGAATATGCACAAATGCCCGTACATGCCAGCACATGTGCACATACCACCTTGTGCACTCTGCTGCCACCTCTTTTTCTCTCCCTTTCTCTTATGTACTGTACATAGAGACAAGTTTCTGCTGAACTGCTGAGCAGGCAGGCAGGCTGGTAAGCAGGCACATCAGCAGCGGGGCAGAGGTGCCGTTAGTGTGATGAGCAGTAAAGCTGTCTAGAACCCCAGAATAGCTATGAGGGGCTGCATATTCACTCATGTTTACCAACTTAAAATTCATTCTGCCTTGTAATGTCCTCCTTTATGCTACATTATATTTAACATATCTAGTACATGTAGTTTAACCAAAGCACGTAGGCTTATATGCAGCCAGCGATGGCTCATGTACCAATCTAAATGTCATACATCTTCTGCTGTGTTAGGAGCTGTTAGGAGTTGAAGGACTGTGTTTGTTGTTGTGTTATAGCATGATGAAGGTGTTGCTCCCGTACCAACAGTGTTATTGGAGTCTGTCCCACTGACGTAAGCTAGAGAGGAGTATCATAGAGAACAGTGATGTAATGGACCATGAAGGTACTAGTCAAGCTCCTTCTTTTCGCTCCCTCCTCCTCGCTGTCTCACTGTTTTACCCTCCCTCCCTCCCTCTCTCTGTTCCACTCTTTTTTTCTCTCTCTCTCTTTTTCTGTCTTGGCAGGCTACTCCTTCTACTCCTCTGGGATCACTGAATTAAAACCCAACAGCTCCCTCGCTCGTTCACAAAAAGGTACTACACCCAGAGATGTCAGCTGCTGCTTGAATACTCCCTTCTGCATCTCCATCATGGCCCCCTCTCCATCCATAAGTATGGTGCACACACCTCCTCCATCTCTCCTCCATTGGCGTTGATGATATTCCATCTCTGGTCACCCAGGTTGGTCCTTGAGTGGTTTGTCAGATGCTTTCTAGACACAGACAGTTATTTTGTCACATTAACTGTCAGAAACGTGAAACATTTATTAGACTCAAGTTCCCACTAAGGAGTCCCATACCAGTGCTCCTCCTCCTCTTTCTCCTCCTCTTCTTCTCTTCTCTCCTTGTTCGCTATCTTCATCAAAGAACAACCAACAGCTCTGTCTGCCTGAGGGAGACACCACAATGAGACAGACAAAACTTCCAGCTCTCTTCTCTACTTGACCATCCCAGTGTGAGAAGAGGGAAAAAACATATGCACACATAAATGTAATAAAAACAGCTTTGTTCCATCTGTACACACACACACTCAGCAGTCTTGACTTTCTCCTGTGGGGGGCCTTCCTTGACTTTCTATTTCTAACATTACAAGGGGCTTGAACTACCACGTAAGAGAGGAAGAGTGTTTGGGGTCATTAGCCCCCCCCCCCCTCACACACACACACACACAGGCTTTATTTATTTCCCCCTCTGAATGAATCCACTATTAAGACAATTGTTATCTTCTTTCCAAGAAAACTGCAAAAGCAAAAGAGAAGATAAAACACACACACAAGCACATACATACACAAAAACGAATACACATGTGTGTTGCCATGTCCATGCATGCACACACACACACTCTTTATACATGAATGCACACACACACACACACACACACACACACACACTGCAACTCCATATATGCTATATATACACACATACACAAATACCACAGTGCAACGGGGGTTTTGAGGGAGGAAGCCCACAACATAAATATCCAATTACCAAACAGATCAAACGCACAGAGGATGAAATATTGATAACTTTGAGACATTTATGTAATCCACAATGGTGCCTTATATAAGTGTTCCATTTTACAAGGAGAAGCAGAAATGTGCAGGGAGGTATTGTTTTCCTTTTTTTTAACATCAGAGAAAAAGAAAGAAACTGTTGTATGTTGGCAGACATAGCCATATGAGAGTAGTGGTTGAAAGTAGTTGGACAAATGTACTCCCTCTCTAGCTCTCTCACATTAAGTGCTTACAAGAATATGTGTGTAGAAAAACACACCTATAACTAACATGTAACAGCAATGCATGGTTAGAGATCGTTCTCGGAGAGACTCAACATATAATTATCATGCTATCTAAACAATAATAAAAGCAAATGAAAATGAGTGATGACTTAACCACTCAAGGAGCTCTATTGGTGTTGTATGTACATTTGTGAGGGGGAGTGACTGGGATGTTTTATTTGGCAGTTCATATTTGGCTGTCAGTCTTTCAGTTTACAAAGCAAAGCATATGGACATGACGGAGGAGGTTTGGCCTTCTTGTCTTCACTGCTCTGCTTTGAGATGCAGATCATAGAGCCTTCGCAAAAGACACAAACAAGCAAGGGGATATGGATTCTCTCTAATTAATTGTAAATTGTCACTACTTGAAGTGGGGATGCTGAGTGATGTCTGCATGTAGAGTGTGTGTTTGTGTTTTCATGTGTGAAAAAATGAAAAGGAAAAACAGAGAGGAAGACTGAATAATTTGACTTAACTTTCGTGCCTTATCAACAAGCCACTCTTCGTGGTTTTTCCTTTGAAACTGCTGTTCCTCACTAAGGCCGAATAAATTAGAACTCTAAATAGGAATAATAATGAGAGCATACATTATTCCTGTTGTTGGTACTGGTTGTTGATGTTGTTGTTGTTTGTCTCGGCAGGAAGGCTCAGATCTCCATATATGCAAAAAAAGGTAACTTCTCTGCATGTTTTATAAGTTTGGAGGATCATTTTAATGGTGACCCAAAAAGATGTCCTAGATATTTGGGGAACATCCTTTTGAAAAATTCCTGAAACTACAGACAGAGAGACAGAGAGCACAGAGGGGAAGAGAGAGACAGAGAGAGGGAAAGTCAGGAGAGGGAGAGATGAGATGAAATGGAACTTCTTCCTGTATTGTGAATGACTTATAATTTCAAACATCTCTTTGCTATAGCATTCAAAACACAGTTCTCTTTTAACTACAAAAAGTACTCAATATGTCTGGTACATTCTGGAGACACAGCATGGTTATATGTTACGTAATTATTAACGCTGAAACCCTCAGACTCTGACACAACCACTGCTGAGTATGTGGTGAATTGCATTGAAGATTATACACTCCATCATTATTAATGCCCATTTAAGTCTGATAGATCCCTCTGCTGGCCTCTGTCAATGACCTCAACCTCAAGAGACTCTTACCCTCAGTGGGTTCCACTAGTGGTTTAACAAGCCATTCCTCCGGGGAATCCCAGCGGCTATTTTAAATACTGCTCCATTACTCTGGAAACACAAGCAGCCTTTTATGGGACTGACCCTTCAATGTCTAATGTAAACTCAAGAGACACATCTTATCCACTGTGAGCTTCCACCAATGCCTCACAATGCACAACTGGTTTAAAGATTTTTTTAACATACCTGCAAATATTGTATGTTCCAAGTAAGTAAAGTATGTTCCATTTAAAAATTAGACCTCTTAGACCCTTTTACCCTTTGTACCTTTTTAGACTTCTGTATAGTGCTACAGAAGGAAGGTATATTTTTTATGATAAATGTGTTTTTCTTTATCGTCTGACTTTGCAAATATATTGAGCATTTTGCTCTACCCCTGTTTTTGTCTTTTGACAATCTGTTTAGGAACCCCTAATGCAGAAGGCATTACTTGTACCTGTAGATGGTGCACATTGACCTGTCTACATCTGCACCTTGTTATTTCTGCTTTTAGTTTTCTTGCCTACAAGACTGGAACTGCAAATCTAGAAATGTGGGCAATGCAGCTTTGCAACTAAATGGTAGTGATTGGTTTAGGGTACTTCACATCAGCACTCTTGACACCAACACAAAACACTGGTTCCTAACATGAATTGTCTTTTTGAGACATTTTGAGACAAAATGACAGATCCTCCTGTAAATGACTTCTTGGTTATGCATATGTTTCTGCTGCAGATCAGTAGTTAGTGTTGGTGAGTATGGAGAGTGGACCAGGCCAGGGTAGAGGTTAGTGTTGATTACTCACCTCCACCGCCCTCTTTTCATGGAGAGCACATCTGAAATTCCAACATTGACATGTGAAATACAGACAGCAACTCCTATGGACTTGCACAGAGTGCTGCTCCTCCCAGCCCTAAACATAGACCAACTTCAGAAGCTGCACAACCATGCACCAGACCAGTTTTACTTTCACAATGACCATTCCTGTTATCAAAAAACATGTAATAAGGGGCAATGTTACCACTTAGGTGATGTGGGAAAATCCATTACGTAGAGAGAGTGATGTTTACTGGTCACTGATGGTTTATCTAAAGAAAAATGTGACTTTCATTTTTGAGTTTGTTCCTACTTAACCTAATAAAATACAGACCTTGTACAGTTTGTCTTTTGTTTGAATGAGAGTAGAGTATTTGTTTTACAGATTAAAGCTAAAATTAACATGATATTAGGCCTCAGAAAGATTTCTGTACAGTCAGTTCAATCAGTTTTCCAATACTATACAATGTGTGTAATAATTAGCGTTCCTTAGTTTGTGTGGGATCGTATACACATATGTGAGTGTATATACTCTCTGTGTGTGTTTAGATATAGAGGTAAAGAGGGTGAAGTGGCTGTATGTGTATGTAGACAATATACAGTATGCATCATTGTAGTAATCCCCCTCTCCAGCCCAGTCACAAGCCAAGTATGAAGTGCTACTGCCTGGTAGCACAAAGCAAAATGTGAAGCTCATGTGACTGTATTAACCTTTCAGATCTAATCTCCCGCAGTCACGAATGAGAGAAAATGTGAGAAAGAGAGAGAAAGAGAGGAAGAGAGAGAGAGAGAGAGAGAGAGAGAGAGAGAATGAGAGAGAAAGATATTTCAAACGAATGCAACAAAGTAAGCAGAGAAGAAAACAATTCAGATATGTTTTGTTTCTCCTCAGAAGCCCTCAAGTCTCTGTTTCTATCTATTGTTTGTTTTGAGACAGAGAACAGAGACTCTTGATATGCAGAAGTGCAGATTTGGCACTGAATTGTCAAGTAAATCGAACTGAAGCAGAGATCACTGTGTAGCACCCCCGTGGCTTCAAAAGCAACACAAAGACCACAGAGAATATCACTGACATATTCTTATACAAACACTGACAGTAAAAAAAAGTCTCTATTATTTCTGTACTTACTTAGTTCCGTAGTTTTATAGCTTGGAGCAGACTGTCAGTGTTCCTGCTGAGGAGCCAGCAAGATGATAAATCTGGTTGGTCAAAGAGTCTCATTGCATGCATGACACAGGTTTATAGTTTTGTCACGCTGTTCTTTTGGCATGAGAGTCAATGGAGCCTTTGGTCACGATCAGCTGATTTCATTGAAAGGCAGCTACATTAAAGATTCCCAGAAAGGCTCTTATTATTGTGAAGATCACAGGGCAACAACATATGATCTAACAAAGGCATATTATTTTTGTCATGGAAGGGGGGCAATGAAGGGCAGACAGATGTCTATTTATAAATTTTGTATAAAAATATATATCACAATTATTAAAATTGGTTTTCTTGAAACATTTTATTCCTTAGATACATTTACTCATTTTAAAAGCAACCACTTAAGCCCCTCAAACCTTATTTCCCACTAAGCAAGTCATCAATGAACAAAGTTATGTATGTTAAGTGTAAATGGCTTTTTCACATTGCCATGGTACAGTGCATTTAGCAAGACTATAAATTATCGTATATAATGTAAAGATGGATGGTACAACATTTATCACATTGTGACTCGATATCTTATTGACTTGGCTGGGTTGGTATGACCAAAGCAATATTTATTAGGCATTTCTGATGATGATCTCAACAACACAACTTTCGCTTTACTTTACACATTAAGAATTATGCTTCATTTTTAAATTAACCTGACTGACACAATGTCATTGTCTAGATATGTAAGGGTTTTGTAAAATGACACTGAACAAGACAGGCAGGCATATGCCTTGAGCTAAATGTAGCATCACCATGCTCACAATAACAATATGAACATGCTGTTAGGCAGGTAGAATGTTTACCATGTTCATCATCTTATTTTAGTGTGTTGTTAGCATGTTAACATTTGCTAATTAGCTTTGAACACAAAGTACAGCTGAGGCTGAATGTGAGTTTTGCTGGTATTTGGTCATAAAAAAAAGTACTGGACAAATTAGAATTGTGAGCTGGTGAAGGTGCTAGATGCAGAAGTTAAGGGGTCAACAAAGTTATTACAATTCATCCTGAGGGGGACATGATTGTGGGTAACACATTTCATGGCAATCCATCCAATACTGTAGCTAAGATATTTCACTCAAAGCCACAAACTGACAGAAAGACTGACATTGCCATTCCTAAAGCCACAGAGCTGGTGTGGCAAAAACCTAGGCCCAGTCAGCAACACCCAAGCCCCTATTGCCTCCACTGGATGTATACAGTCCTACATTTGTTTAGTCACTAGTTCTTCATTCCTGAACTCGTAACTTACAACATGGATCTGGAATTTATCATATTTTCCACTGCTAATGGACAAATCTGTGATTGCAAACAAAAAGATGCTCAATATCATACCTGGCTGCATCCAGAAAATATAAACACTTCAGTCATTGTTGTGTATGCTTGGGACGTCTCAATGATGCTAACCTAGATAGGAATATAAATAAACTGCGGAACAAAAACTCAGCTGGGGATTTTGCATTGCATCTAGCACTGTGGCTGACACTGTACACTTACAGATAGATCCCAATTAATGTAACACCTACATCCAATTTCCTTATATTCCTACACTAACCATACTATTATGAGGGTGACCAGTGACACGCTAGACATCCATGTAACATAAACATTCTTTGTATTAGATAACACGATAGACATGGATGTATTTGTTAGATAATCTAAGAGTTGAAAACCATGAGGCATCAGTACCTTTCTAACTCTAGTTATGTGCACAAGACTGGTGACATAGAAGTATAGTGTGTAGTGTAGTGCAGTGGTAGAAAGAAATAGCATATAAAGTGATTAATAAAAATACCTTCTAACACATATACAAGGGAATCCATTTCACATATTCTGCATCATACACCAACTCAAGAGCATGCTAGTTTTTGTCAGGTGCATGATATTATGAACTTTTTCTTTCAGTATTTTTGTGCTACACTCAGATCTACTTTCTCTAGATCTATGTCAAGCTCTAATGGTAGCATCACTCACGCCACAAACTCACAGTCCACCTATAATTGCTCCTCCAGAGTTCATTGTGTGTGTGACATGCCGCCCAAGCTTCACCACAGCCCTTGTAAGGGTCTCAAAAGCATTTATCACTGTAGTGCTACTTTACTGCACCCCGCCCCACCAACTCCCATAAGACACCTGGTGGTACAAAGACACCTCGGGGTGACAATATTTAACATGGCGATGTTCGTTTTTTCACCCTCCCTCCTTTCAGAGTCACCTGCTAACACTACCCTCCCTGACCAGGCCCAATTTACTGTCCAACCATCCAGAGTCTACGCATTCAGTTTATGTCTTGTGGTGGTGTGCACACACTTAACATTTAAGCAAGATTGAAGGAAAGAAAGGAAGTAAAGAGTGTTTTCCTGGGAGAGACTGGGATTGTTTTGGAGTACATTTTTTATGTTTTCTCAGACAACATGGAGTACTGTTTTCTGAAAGGATTCCTAGTGATTTTGTTGATACAACTTTGCACTTCTGAAGGTAGGGTGGCATTATGCAAATATGTTTTATTATCTATGTGATGATGTCTTTGTATATTGATAAAAACAGTAACAACTACGCACTGACCACAAATGTATTTTATATTTTCCATTAACCTATTAACTCTATGTAATATGTGTATAACTATGCTCCTTCTGGCATTTTAAATCAGTGACTAAATGAGTGAATGAATGTCTGATTGACTGAAGGAACAAAGGAACAAATAAGAATGGCATACATAAATGAATGCATTAATAACACGATAAATCAATCATTGGTAAGGATACAGAATGTTGCTATATTCATCATGGAGTGATTTGCAGAGATTATGGTGCCACATAAGCATCATAATCAAACATCCCATAACCATAAGCCTTGGTACTGTTCCTTGAATGGTCAACATTCCTTTATTATCAGTATCAATAAATGACACCACTGATCATATATTGCAGGTTTTTCTGATGTTTACAGCTGTTACAAAACACCACAAATATTTGATACTATCTCCTTAGGACTATCTACCTCCATCCAGTCGTCCACAGTGGTCAACCTCCAAGATGACAAGGCCTTACCCCAAGAACCAGAGCTACCCCCTGCAGAGGTGGTACCCGTAGTGGCCCCCCCTAGCCTAAAGGAGGTGCAGCAGGCTGTTCAGGAGGCATCAGAGCAGGTGGAGGGCCGTGGGGCAGAGGAAGTGTTGAAGGAGTTGCTGGAGAGGGTGGTGGAGGCAGCTCTGGGACAGGTGGAAGGAGGAGGTGAAGCGAAAGCAGATGAGGTTGATGAGGATGCACTGGGAGTTGAAAAAGGAGAGACTGAAAGTGACACAGAGGCAGAAGTGTTGGAGCAGGCAGTGGAAGAGGAGGTGGAGGGGGAAGATATGGGTGCCAAGGAGGGAGATACTGGTGCTGGAGAAGAGCAGAAGGTAGGAGAGGTGGATGCATTTGAAGATGTAGCTGAAGAGGGGAAAGGAGTTGTCGAGGGGGAGGCTGAGACAGCAGCTGGATCTGTGGAGGATACCACAGCAGGTGTAGAAACTGAAGCAGAAGAAGCAGAGGGAGTGGAGGTTATCGATCAGGCTGTAGACACTGAAGTCAGTCAGGACCTTATAGAGGAAACTGTAGAAGAGACAGCAGGGTATTCAGCAGCAGAGGAGGCAGAGGTGGAGAACAAAAAGGAGCAGGTTGTGTTGTCAGAAAAAGAAGGAGCAGCTGAAACAGAAACACAAGTGGTAGAGGAAACTCCAGCTGTTGTGGAGGTGGCAGAAGGTGGAGGGCCGGAGCAGGAAACTGTGGTAGAGTCTGACCCTAGCCTGGCGGTAGCTGATGTGGAGCATAAAGGGGACATTTGGGGAGAGGAAGATGCTCTGAAGGGAGAAACTCAGGAAGATGAAATTGAAGGTGAGATGATAGTACCGATTACTGATAATTACGAGATGGAGACCACACAAACTGTAATAAGAAAACTGGAAGAGGAGGAAGAGGTAAATGTAGTGAAGGACAGTGAGGGACCAGAGGTAGAGGACGAAAAAGGTCATTTAGTGGTGGAGGGAGGAGCTGCTGAAGAGGTAGAAGCAGAAGGTACAGAAGTGGGTGAAGCTGAAGGAGGTGAAACACATGGAGAAAGTGTAGTTAAGGAGGAATCAGTGGCATTGGTAAATGAGGGGGGTGAACAACAAGCAGAAGAAGAGAAGCAGATTGCTTTGGAAATTTCACACGGCAGTGAAAAAGAGGATCAAGGTGAGAAAAGATTCCAATATGGAATAAGGCAAAACTGTTCTGAATGTTTTTCGTGCAATGGAATTGAAACCTGTGATAAAGAAATTAGTCTTCAGTTTGCTGGTCAGAGACTGGCACCATGCTCATCTGAACCTACAAACAACATCTGTTAAGATGATTCAAAATATTCCCTATAGACTTTAATCCCACTTTATTAATAAACTCCGTTTTCTAGCTGGTCCATTCACTTTATTTTCAGTACATCCTTATCCTAATCTTTTAACTATCTAAAATGTTGAATATTTAAAACCTGTTCATAATTTGGGTCACAAAGACCTGCAATGGTATTTCTCTTTAGATATTCACTTGCATTAGACTCAGCAGCTTTGGTTAAGCTTGCATTGTTTGCATCTTAACCTACTTAACCTAAGCTCTTAAATTAATATTATAAGCCCCTTTAATACACTTTAGAATAATATTGGTTAAAGGCCCATGTCCTGAAAATCTAAGGTAAAAACTTTCAACATTAGCTGATCTGGTTGTGTTAGCTGTTTAGTTTGGTTGGAAAATGAGCCTGGTTTTGAAATGCTTTCAACAAGCTTTAGGTAGAAAGCACATGAGAAAATGTTTACTTAGAATAACTTGACATGGGCATTAATAATTTATCAGTTGAAACTTTTTCTCTTAAAGCCCAATCCTTATTGTGACATATACAAAGACTGATATGCTAAATGCACATTAAGCACTATAGAGATACTGTGATTCTATGAGTTAGCTCACAAATGCATAAAAAGTCATGACCCACCTGCTACTCTCACCTGCAGCACATCTATGCATTATTCCACATTCCATAGGTTCACTCGACAAACCCTAAACATTGGCCTCTTGGCTTCATTTTCATGTGTGTGTCACATACCAAACCTCTTTTCTAGACCTGCTAGTGATCTCTGCACCACAGCCCGAAGATAGTGCTGATGCCTCCGTAGAACAAAGCCCTGAGAACCAGACTCCCACCCCAAGCCCATCTCTAGGTGAGGTGGAGACCAGAGAAAATACCCTTGGTGATTCTAACTATGACAACGACATCATCACCCCTTCTGATGACCTCTTGCCACATGACCCTGTTGTGGCCCAACCTACACTGGATAATTTTGTGAAGGATGTTCTAGCTGAAACCCCTCAGACAGAAGGGGAAGAACCAGGGGAGGCCAATGAGCTGGTGAAAGATACAACTGGAACCGCAGGTAAAATGGAATATATAAAGATATATATTTATTACACATATACAATATATTACAGTTGACTCTTTGGGTCCATATGTACTGTTCTGATTTTGATCAATTTATTTCTTAATATCTAATTAAAGAAAGGATTTAGTGGAATTGACCTTAATAGTAATATAAAAAAGTAGTAATATATACTGTAGTTCTCAAGTACAGTTTCAGAACTGTGTATCAGGCTATAAATGGCTTTTGATATACATTACAGCAGATTTTCAGCAGCTTAAAACTTGGGTAGAATAAAGAAGAGGAAAACAGATCATCATCATGATTCTGCCAACAAGATATGCAGATGGCCAAGTTTATGTTCCCTGTGATTAAGCAGTGGAGCAGTAACTACACAATCTGACTGGTGGGGTAGACCAGAAAGTTGGGACCATCTCAACTTTCACAATACAATATGATATTTTATGCCTCTGTAAAATGAATGAGAAGTATTTACTTTACTTTCATTCTTCCTGTGCCCCTCTGCATCACACACTGAGCTAGTGTAATTTAAAACAGCTGTGTAAAATGACATGACAGTAGAATTAAATGTATTTTCTTGTTTTCCAGAAAACTGTAATGTGAATGTAGAAGCAATGGGATGTCAGACTACAGCTCCCTTTATGTGAATTTGAGGGACAGTTGATTTAGCGTAGTGAATCAGATTTCTTGTTATTGATGGGGAAATTACTGTATATTCACCACAAAATCCAACGCATCCCTCCCTTTTTTGGTCTCTCACTGCCTTAATCTATCTGTTTCTAGAGACAAGTGAGCTGGGCCTGGAGGCATGGAAGATTGGGGCTATTTCTGCTGCAGTCTTCCTGGTTTTGGAGACTGTTGTTATAATTATCTATATCCTCAAATGTCGCAACAAAAACAGGTAGGTAGCACCAGTTTCTGTGGACTTAATATCCAGGAACACTGATTTTAAAAAGTTGTCTTGTAGCCCATCTCTTCTGTAGGACTTAAAGTCAAATGTTCTTAACTTAATACTGCATAACTACTAACCAACATTATGTCCTACCATCCAGTGACATCATTTGGAAAGGCTGAACTACATTGTTCATCCAACAGCCTCAAACAAAAATAGATTTCCATTACAACCCTAATCTTATCATAATGTGGCATGATTTTTTTTGTTCTGGCTTAGTCTTTGTAAAACAGACTATTTTCCTCTCTTTTTTTTATTTTTATGAATGAGAATCAAAATAATACTTAGTCTGCATCCAGGCTAGTACCAACTGTACCCTAGTACATCTTCTCTTATAGCCTAAATGAACCATCTGATTGCTAGCTGTAGTACCAACAGCCCTACAATCTCAGATGGGACTTACAGCAGTGCTCGTAAATGATTGCTTCTGATATTGCCCAAGCTGCAGCTAACATTTCCATGCTGATAGATGATGACATGAGGGGACATTGCTCAGCATTGGTTCTGTATTTCTCTTGCAAAAAGATAATGGTCCCTTACCCTAACCTTTCATCAGTAATATGCTGTACTAGTTTTTTGTTCTTTTTATTATTCTTTTTCCACATGGCCAAATGCAACGTGTCATTAATTTGTTGATGGGTAACAGTCAGCAACAACAGTAATATCTGAGATTTTGTGTTTGTTTGTGTATATGCGTGTATGCAGTACCCTGGCCCTACAGCGGGCATGTGAGGAAGGGTGTGTTGAACCAGAGGCAGCTACAGGAGGTGACTGCAGTGATGACACACTTCCTGCAGGCAATGGGGACACTCAACAGTATGTTCACATAAAAATCTACCTCACATTTACAGTGGTTACATAGATAGATTCACACAGAGGGGTTATAAATTAAGGGAAAACAGGTCTTTTTTTACAGGTGATGAATATTTTTTAATAAAGTAAAGACAACGATCTCACTGTCAGCCTTCACCAGCTTCATCAGATATTGAACATAAGGACAAAGATCTCTTGTTAGATTTATTGGGAGCTTTAAATACAGTATGCTGGTCTTTTGTCTGATTCGAACCATTCAAGGTTTCATTTCAAGGTTGACATTATCTCACTGAGCTCAGAGAGTACCTCTCTCAGCTGATTCCTTTCTGGCTGTTTTGTAAGCTGTGCCCTCATGAAGCTGCTCACTGGGTCACATGAGAGTGTGAGTCCCGTGAACCCAAAGCATTACTGGATAATGCCACTATTTTTCCTAATCAGACTAGCAGGCTTGTATCAATAAAATGCCAAAGGTGTGTGTGTGTGTATGTGGGAAGTGACCATGTAAAAGTATGTGTAAAAAAATTGAAAAAACAAGATAAGAGAGAATCTAGAAACAAAACACATGTACACACTTGAAGTATGTGATCCTGTGAGTGTAGGTCTGTTGCTTGTGCAAGTGAAAGTGTGCAAGACACAAAGAGCAATCTCATGCGTGCCTAGCACAGACGATAACTAAGGAACACTGAATTATTAAACAGTCAACAGAGTCATCTTGAAATGTGTCCTTGTTAAGAGACTTTATAGCAGCAGTGACAATCCAGTTGTCATTGGAAGAGGGAATCACTAAAACACAGCCAACAAACACCCAAAGTCACTTTTAAAATACTTTCTAAAAGTCACATCTTTAGCAGCAGTATCATCTCAACAATAAAGGTTGACAACAAAGTGCTGCTTCTTGTACATAAAGGGATGCCAGAAGCAGCGGTGCAAAGCAAAGAAATTCAATGAGTGTAGATGAACTGTGGAAGTCAGGTGAAAAGCCTTATGGAGATCACGCACAGTTTTTTGAACCTATAATGTTCTTCTTTAGCTTGATGTTTTTCTGACAAGATATGCCCTTAGAAAATAAAGGCGACTCTGATTCATACAGAAAATAAATATATACACACTAAATTATATTGAACTGGATATACAATATACAAGATTTTTTAGGGCAAAACTGTGGGTTTGCAAATACGAGGAAGGACTGAAGCAACTGACTTTGACAGCTCTACAATCCTGAGGCTCAACAGCTGAACCTGTACTCCAGGAGCTGTTGAATGGGCCTCCATTTATTTATCATTGGAACGTGGGTGGGGCAGGACTAATTATTGAAAATAAAGAAAAGTGAGATCCAAGTTTAGTGTGCACCATGGCGGATTACAGCAGATGAAGTGATGAATGAACTCAATGCATTCTGGGTAAGATGCAGCCCTTCAGCATACATGCTTTATACATCTGTAATGACACTTAAGTTGGCGGTTTGGATACCCTTGAGGGTAAATCAACTAGGGCATATTGAAATGCTTGCAGCACTTTTAGACATTTAGAAATCACCTGTAATTAGTCAGTAATGTCAAGTAATCTATTTATATCAGGGTGTGTCATTACCTCCCAGCATATATCCTTCCACCACAGTTTGTAAGCTTCTCCATCTGGTGTGGAAGTCATAAAATAAACAGACCTTGCAGTGAAAATATTCACATTTGCCCACAGCACCATAGTTAACAGCAGTTCATGAGCCATTATGAACTCATTATATTAAGATGTGTTTGAATTTTACTGATAACCCTAAGCGTCCCATCAGAATGAGCCTGTCTTTGTTTTCAAGTAAAGCAAAGCAGATTGTATCCTCGTTTGTATCAAATACTTTCTATCATACATCCCTGTCTTTCCCCTTTCTGCAATTTATCCATTCCAACTGTTCAATGGCTGCAAACTGCCCTAATGTCCCCTCTACCAGGATAGCAGTGCTTGATCCATCTGATGTGGCTTCAACCCTGGCCCAAAACAAAGAGCAGCATGAAGAGGAACATGCGATAGCCATGTCTGACCTCCTACCCAGCTCCACAGAGGAGTCGGCCAACACTGGATCAGGACCAGAGTCCTCACAAGACCTCAGGACTTCCATTCTCTAGGGGGTTCAACTGTTTTGTCTGTTCCTACTGTATCTAAATAAAACCCCAAAAGCCACTCTCCATCTCTGCACCCAATACCAATTTACCCAGACACCCAATCAATTACCCTAAACACTTAAACCCTAACCAGTCCAACACAACACAGACTGCCTTGGATTCTGAGTGTAATACCTACTGTATATGTAACTCATTTGTATTTGGTGTTTATGACTGTATGTCTGTCTGTGTGAGTGTGTGTGTGTGTGTAAATTCAAAGGATGGGATGCTGTAACACATTTGGCATGTGTGAAGTAGAGGTACGCATTAACAGGTAAAGCACACTTGTGTGAATGAGTGAACCGGAAGAGCATCTTTTACTAAGAGCATGTATGTCAGTGTGGGTGTGTGTGTTTGTGTATATGTGATAAATATGTTATAAGTCTAGTTTGATGTCTGTGAGTCTAGAATGAATTTGTTAAGAAATGTTTTTTCATACTGACCACATCAGTCATGCTGTACAAAGCTGTTGAACACGTTGTAAAAGGAGCAGTGGGTATGAACATTGTTCACGTTTTATCAGCAATTCAGTGCGATTTATTCACAAAGTGCTTTGGCTGTACCATAGAGTACCATATCTGCATAAGCTTATTAAAATTTCCAACACTAGCCTACAAGAATAAAAAAGTGATTTTTCATTATTGAGATGAAGTTTAAAATTTGATTTGATTTTTGACATAACTCCTGACCTTTGTATCATCATTTGTGATTTAAGAAGAACCAAAATAAAATGATAATGTTGATGAGGGCTTTTTTCTTTTCTCCCAGTTTGTTTTTTGTAGTTACTCTGCAGGGCCCAGACACCTGACTGCCTCCTGGATAACAAACTATTACCATGTTGGTATTTGGCTGAAAGTGACAAAATTCATGATTTAAGTATGATAGTATCTTACAGTTGAGTCTTTTATTGTGTGAGTGACCCCACAGACTGGCGTCATTTGGCTTATGATCACAAGGCATATGAATGAGTGTTTGAGAGAGCACTTGAACCCTCAAGTGTATCCATGTGTATTGTGCGTCTACTGGTGTGTGTGTGCTTACACAAGATCCACAAAGGTCTGGTCATGCGCTCAATAACTATTTAAGCCAGGAGAGGGGAATGGGCAGACTCTTGGGGCCTACATTTCTGCAGACAGAGAGGAGAAGCATGCACAGTCAGAGGTAGGTGAAACACATTACGCTGATGCTTGTTCACATAACAAACTGTAGAATGCAATAAGTCTTACAACTAAACAGGGTGAATGATTGCTTCAGCACCATTTACAAACTGATGGTAGACATGAGACCAATTACATTTAAGCTATTGGCAAGCTCATAGAATGAAAATAAACTTTTATCCTAATGGTGATACATGACAGATTGACACATAGCAGCCCATGTTGCTGTGTCCTAATATGTAAAACACCTTTTTCCACTTTTTTTTTAAATTGGTAACTTCTCTTAGGTGCTTATCAATGTTTTGTTGTAAAATAATAGCTCCCTCCAAATTATAAGCCACTCTTCCATTCATTCCTATTCAACAAGCTTCAAAAGACAAGCATATCTAACTCCAAAAAAGGTTGAAAAAATTAATCTCTTGCCATCTATTGTTGAAAGCATTTCTGAACTTGTAAGAGTTGAAAGCTAATGGCTTTGTGAATTATGAATAATGACTTGTACTGCCTGCAGGAGCATATAGGAAGTGAAGTTTTGGAATAATGTTAAGACAATTGGCTTTAACAAGAGAACACAAAACGAGTGAGTTGTTCTTGAGCTTAATTGAAGTGTATGTCTTCAGTGTATTGAATTTTTTGTCTTCATCTTACCAAATGTGTGCTGGAACAATCTCCGGCCCATCACAACCCTGAACATGATAAGTGGTTCAGTAAAAGATGGATGGATGGATGTAAAACAATTCTCAACATGTAAAATGTGTCTCTTCTCTCTTTGTGTTTCTGAAATTCTTAACCTACTTTATTCTAACCTTTTTCCTCCTCATGAGCCTAAAATACCTAAAAAATACCTAAAATACCCCCCTTATTTCACCCTTCCTTCTCTCTGGATTTTGGTAGCATGTGGAGAGTCAGTCTCCTGATGGTGACCCTGTGTGCCACCCTGACGCTGGCCCAGTTCCCCAGGGAGTGCGTCACCCCCGAGGGACTGCGGAGTGGCCAGTGCTGCCCGTCTCCTACAGGGGCGGCAGGGGATGCGTGTGGCTCCAGCACAGGAAGGGGGCAGTGTGTGGCCATCGCAGCAGACAACCGGCGCCACGGACCCCAGTACCCTTATGCTGGGCGTGATGACAGAGAGAGATGGCCGCTGAGGTTTTTCAACCGCACTTGCCAGTGTAATGGGAATTTCAGTGGCTACAACTGTGGGCGGTGCAGACACGGGTTGACTGGACCAAACTGTGATCAGAGGATCTCTGTGGGTAAGATACTGGATGCCGTCTAAACTCAGCTTTGGCAAGCAAAAGTTCAATGTCTATCTCAGTGGGCCTCAAAGACACAGGAACATAGATCAGACAAGGGAACAAAGGCAGTGTTTATTGTTAGGGAAAGGAAATGTCTATGTTTGTTTTAAATAACATTCTTTTTTCCTCCTCTCTTCCTTTGTTCCTTGTACACCTCAACAACCCTTTACTCTCTTTCTTCCTGCCCTCCTGTCACCCTCCACCCCTGTAACATTGCTAGTAAGGAGGAATATCATGCAGATGAGCACAGCTGAGAAGCAGGCATTTGTGAACGCTATGGACCAAGCTAAGAGGACCGTCCACCCTGACCTGGTCATCTGTACACGAAGGTACATACACAAGCATATATATAACATTTTTTGTAACATTTATTGTGCATGGGCTTGATAATAATAACAACAATGCAAATAATATTTATCTGATTTACTGAAGTAATTTCAAAGGAAGATTGGTCATTCTTCAGCCAGTCTTTGCCCAAGGACCTGCAGGCTTAATCTAGCTGAGTCTGGCAGTTGAACGCTCAGTAATATAGCTATGGGGAAACCCATGCTGTGTTTTATAACTTTTTTTAATCAGTACAATCATGAAATGTATCATGACAGCTTTCTGTTTAAGCTGCAGGTGGTAGAGCAAATTATCAATTTAGGTGGAAGTAAAGGGATTTATAATTTTCTAAGTAACTACATAAATTTGTGAATGGCCTCCTTCCAAGTCAGTTGAGGATTATAGTAGATTCATGTTTTAAGCAGTTCTCAGCTGCAGGTAAAAGAGCCCTTTTAACCTCCTTATAAAATGTTTTAATTTCTCCTGTATTAATGGCCACACCCCGGATCATAGCTATAGGCCTCATATTTCATGCTAAGCCCCCCCTGGGGAGATATACACAGACATTAAATGTAGTGTCTACTAATTTCCAGTTGAACTAAAAGCATACATTCTCACACATTAAATCAACCAATATGAGTTTGGAGACATTGAAAAATGAGAGGATAAACGGGTTATCTTTAGAGCAGCCAGGAGGAAGAAAAACATTTTTACATTTACTTGGCTGTCCCCCTCATCTGTAGGTATCAGGAGGTGTTTGGGCCTGATGGCAACACTCCACAGTTTGAAAACATCACTGTTTACAACTACTTTGTCTGGAGCCACTACTTCTCCGTCAGTAAAACCTACCTGGGACCGGGCCAGACCAGCTTTGGAGGCATAGACTTCTCACACGAGGGCCCAGGTTTTGTCACCTGGCACCGTTTTCATCTACTGCAACTGGAGAGAGACATGCAGGTGAGCAGAGGGAAGGGAGAGAGGGAGACAGAGGGGGATAGTGGAAAGTAAAAGGGGGAGGAGAGGAGGCTTTTGGGCTTATGGAGTGATGGAGGAAGTGAGGATCGGAGAAGGGAAGTTAAGGGGAGGAAGGATAGAGTGTGGGGATTTGAAGAGGTGGAGACGGAGCGGAAAGCTATCCTGCAAGGGAAAGGGGGAGCAGGGAGGGAGGAGAACAGACGACAAGAGGAATACATCAAAGTTATGATTGGTAAGAAAATGAGGCGAGTGGTGAACAAAAGCAGGGATTGAAAGTGAAAAGAGGGGAAGGTGATCAAAATGCATACCTTCATGAAACAATAATATACATATAGTAAACATTATATTATTATTATGCAGGACATGCTGGGCGACCCCACCTTCGCCCTGCCGTACTGGAACTTTGCCATCGGAGGTAGCGAGTGTGACATCTGCACCGATGACCTGCTGGGAGCCAGAAGCTCCTTCGACATGAGCTCCATCAGCTCCAACTCTGTCTTCTCCCAGTGGAGGGTCATCTGTGAGAGTGTTGAAGACTATGACACTTTGGGCACCGTCTGCAACAGTAAGGACAGTTGCAGAAACACACACTATATCGCACTGTGCAACAGAGCGGTGTTGATATACAGCTTAGTCTCAGCTGCATCGGAAAAGAGGGCAAAGAGCTCGTAAAGAGAGCATGTAGAACATAAGCTGCTATAAATAATACCTCACAGCTGTTGTGCTGCATTCAATATTGCTCGCTATTACTACAGTTTTGTTTGAAACTACTCGACATGTTAAACAACTTTTTCTGAGTTGTCGAATGCACCCAAAGTGCTTTACACTGCATCTTAAAATTATGGATTTTTAAACTTTTTTTAAAATTCATCTAGCCTTATTTCTCTGTAGCACACATCATTACACACAGTAGTTTTTCAAGTGTTAAGTCCCGGTGGATCACGCGGTTTAAACTAGAATAAGGCAACTCTGTGTAAGACTGGTTAGGTGATCAGATTTGCAGGAATTAGATCTCATTCCACAGTGGCACCAGATTACAACCCTAAATCCCTACCATTGCCTCAGATTTCAAATACACCTAATTCATACAATATATTTCTTTCTTCTGGTATTGTGGAATAATAGAATAATGTCAATCCTCTTTTACTAAAGTGTACAAACTTTTGGGGCGGGGTGGGGGGGGTCTTGAACAATTGTATATGTATAATAAACAAGCTGGGGGACTTTGGTAAGAGGTAGAACATGTGAGTGGCGAACGTGTGAGTGATCTGTCTCATTAATCCCCTTAGAGAGTCATGACAGGCCTGGTATTTCCTGCATCAACAAGCAACATCTCCTTAAATGGGTTAGGGGGGTTGCCTCATTTGTGCGTGTGCTTGTTGGAGACAGGAATCTAGCAGTCTACTGGTTCCTTTGATCTGAGTGAATAATCTTCAAACAGACAGACAACGCAGTTATGTAGCCTTCTGTTTATGTGCTCGTGTGTGTTTGTGTATCTGTGGGAAAGAAAGCACACAAAAAAGGAAAGAATGAGATTATGCATGCGGGAGGGAAAAAAAACTTCTGTTCAGTCACAGAGCTCCCACTCACTACTGTTGACTTTTAGTGAATAATTAAAAGAGAAAACTGCCATCCTGTCATGTTTAAGAATGATCAAACTAATCTAGACTCCCACATACAATTAGAAAGTAGTTAAATAATACAACATGTCTAATCAGTTTTGATTTCTGTGGGGACCACCGGTCTGAGCTACAATTTGAGTGCCCCCTCACCAAAAACTAACAATTATTGTTCAAGTTATCTTTGTATTGAGTGTAGAGGTAATTACATTTCGCTGGAGTTAGATAACATTTTCTTTGACCGTGGCTCTATCCTTATCACCCAGGCTCAGAGAGCAGTCCCATCAGGAGAAACCCGGCGGGCAACGTGGCTCGGCCCATGGTGCAGAGGCTGCCAGAGCCCCAGGATGTGCTGGACTGTCTGCAGCTCAACGCCTTCGACACTCCACCTTATTACTCCACCTCATCAGAGAGCTTCAGGAACACCATTGAAGGTGAGCAGTTGTGCGTCATGGGTCAGAATCAAAGCAGCTCTTAACATCCTCCCATCAACTAAATGGGGACTTTCAGGTTCAGTCGGGCTCAGCTGAGTTGCCGAAGTACTGTGTGACTGCATAGATACAAACACAAAGCCAGAAACACACACACACATTAGACCCTGCACCCACGTGCACATATGGTTAGCTCCAACACAGCATTTGTTGTTCCTAAATTTGGTAAGTCAGAGCTTTCATTTAATCGCTCTGTTATTCTGTATTTTCTAGGCTACAGCGCCCCCCAGGGGATGTACGACCCGGTGATCCGCAGCCTCCACAACTTGGCCCACCTCTTCCTCAATGGGACGGGCGGACAGACTCACCTCTCCCCCAATGATCCCATCTTTGTCCTGCTGCACACATTCACAGATGCAATCTTCGACGAGTGGCTCAGCAGGCACCAACCAGGTACACACAGACTGAACTAGATGCAGATACAGAACATAACTCACTCAGAAGGATGAATACGTGGATAAACCTATTTTCCCTCATCCTGCAGGTGAAGTAGTGTACCCTGAGGAGAATGCTCCCATTGGGCACAACCGGAGATTCAACATGGTTCCTTTTTGGCCTCCTGTCGCCAATGCTGAGATGTTTGTCACTGCTCCAGAAAACCTGGGATACTCCTATGAGGTCCAGTGGCCAAGTGAGTAGCAGCACATGCGCACACGCCCACAAAACCAACTGACCCATGACAATCTTCCTCTTTTTCGCCACAGCTCGTGCCTACACCCTGTCTGAGATCATCACCATAGCCATTGTCGCGGCGGTGCTGGTGGTGGCGGTGGTGGGTGGCGTCATTGCCTGTGCCATGCGTGCCCGCTCCTACCGCTCAGGCGAGGCCCTGGAGCCACTGCTGGGAGAGACTTTCCGATGCTACTCAGAGGATGACCGGAGATTGGATAAATCACAGTCTGTTGTCTAAATCCAAGCCTCTCTAGACAGGCCTTAACATTTTCATACATTTGTTTTGCTTTTTTTTATTCCCCTACTTCTTCTAATAAAGATGAACTGGTGTTGAACCCAGAAACTGTGTCTGTGTCAGTGTATTTGCTATAAATTGTAGGGCTGGCAGTGTGTGGTGGATTTTCTGTGAGAAACAGACAGCATAAGAGGTCAGACTGCCTGGAGAAGCTCAGCTTATAATGAATTGGTAAATTGCTATTGGTGGACAATATAGTGGACCATTTCTCCCCTATAATGTCCCTTCTTCAACTTCAATCCTTTAAAACAGCACACACACCGCCCTCATGTGGATATAACGCTTTACTGCGACAAGAGGAGACGATTCAATAAAGTCATGTCCCCCCCGCCCCAAATGAAATTTAAAATCTGAAGTAGACTAAGGAAAATTACCTACGACAATGTCACCACAAAGCTGCTACATATCTCAGACACACTGTCCGCATGTGTTCCTGTGGTACAGAAGAGGAGCAGAGTCGGAGATGTGTCAAACTTATGTTCCCTTGTGTTCACCTTAACCTCGACACAGTTCAGTGGAATTTTGATCTCGCATGTTCGCAACCTGCCCCTGCGTAGTTGTGTTCAAGAGCAAGCGCGCAGCATGTACTATGTCTTTATGTTCCCACGTTGCATTGGTGAAGGCTTGATTCGACAACTTTTAGGCAAAATAAAGTAATAATAAATAGAACAATGAACAACAAACTTAAGATAAGAAAACAGCTTTTAGACCAACATGTAGAGAAATTCTGAGACATAAACCTGCTTTTTTTAATAAATTAAGATTATGATTAAGAAATTCATTAATCAAATGGTGAAACTGTGCTGAATTCATAGAATAATTTCCAGTCCTCTTCAAAATTATGTGGGGGTGGGTAGACTTATAGATCCATTATTTCTAAAATCTTGATTACAACCTTGCCTAAAGCATATATGGATACACGAGAGAAAAGTGCTAATAATCTGCATTGAAAAGAGTGAATTGGTGTTTAATTATTTCTTGCTTCAGGCTATGCCACCGAGTAAAATGCCATGACATAGGCATGCGTGCTTCTCTGTGCCAAACCAGTCCAGCTCATTTACATGACAATCTAGAATCTGTATTGACATTATGAGTTGATAACTGTAATTTACTGTAACTATTGTAGACCTACAGTAAATCTCCCTGTTGGGATATTTTTGTCTAGCTTTAAAGAAAGCAAGATTTTAAGACTCAGCACTGGATTACTTAGGACTGGCATTTTTGCAGTGCAGGTTCGTTTCTTGAAATAATAAAAGTATTTTTTTGGGATCCACTACCAGTTGGCTGTCTCTCTGTACCAGCAGGTTACACTGACAGCAAAAAGACACAATCCTGTGGATGTATTAATATGGATAGATGTGACAGTCACACACAGAGCAATCATTTGGCCACTGCTACCCTCCCAGGAGAGAGGATCATTAGTGCCTTTCATGTCAGGTGTGCTCTCATGAAAGGCATCTTATTATGAACTGCAGAAAACTGCATTACAGTTTTGCAGCCACAGAAAATAGGCCCCACTGTAGGTTTTAAGAGAGGGTAAGTAGGGCCATGCGGTGGAAAAGGTCCTGTTGCCTGTGGCCTGCTGGCATATTCCTCATAAATGTTTGAGTTAAAGGGAATTTGAGGCTGGTTGTGAAAACCAGCAGATCAGTTTTCTTGCTTAATGAAAGAGAAGAAAGGCAGATATCAATGCATTTGCCCCCTACTATTCCCACAAGAGCTGTAGGGAAATCCATTGAAGTAAAAAAAATAAAGTATTAAAAATATGCAGATTTGTTTTAGATGCCAAACAAGGAGCAGATATAAGAGTTTTATTTCTCACAAAAGAAGAGCCATTATATTGTTGGAAATATCTCGATTCAATGCACAACAGGCATTTAGCTTTTTCTCCATCTTAAAACCCTCTTCATGCAAGCCTTTAGGCAAAGCAATCGTTCATCTGGAGAAGGATAAACCAGCCTGCGATGGCTGGGTTTCAATAAAGCTTGCAATGTGAACAGATGGCTTTGATTAATGCGGAGGCTCCAGACAGGATCTCCCTAGATGCTTCCTATTTCCTAAATGAGACATTTGTGTGCAAATGTATTGTTTGTCAAGTTGTTACCAGTAACTCGAAGAATTAATGTGAAAGTTTTGTTTCCACTCAAAGTTTCAGGTTTTTGCTCTTTTGGCGTTTCTCTTACTCAGGTTGAAAACATCTTTGTATTAACTTTGGACAATTTTCTTCAGCTTTCTCTCCGAAGTTATGTGCCTCTAACTAATCTTCCTCTTCTCTCCTGTTCTCACTCTAGTTCCTTCTCTGTGATTTAGTGCTGCCCTGTCATTCCATGATATATGATATGACACACACTTCATCTTGGCACCTTGACTAAACCTGAGTGATCTTAAAATGTATTCATGTTTGACAAAGACAAAGCGAAAGAGCGAGGGAGAGACAAAGAGCATAACCACGGCAATAAAACATCTCCAAGGCAAAATTCAGTTCACTGGTTTGAAAATAAATGCAAAATTATGCAAAAGAAATGCTAAAAACGTTTTTGCATGTATCCTTAAAAATGTATCTGCAGGCACAGAAGTCCTTGTTTAACAGTTCAGGGATCTCAGATATTCACAAATACTTCTTTGTGGTCTACATCTGTGGGCTTTGAAAGTCAAACAATCTGATATCCACTGGCTTATCCTACTCAGTATTGTTCTAGAGAGACACCACGACACATCAGATAACAAGAAAGCCTTCTGAGTTGTTCATTAAAATATGACATCTTCGTGACATCTATACACAGAGGCTCAACAGGAAGCTAGTGAGCAGAACAACAGAAAGTTCAGACTATAAAAACTGTTTTGTATACAAGGCTCTAACAAATGAACATTTAATAAAATCACTTACAGTACATTCAGTTATACAGTGTTACACAATGCCAAACAAACTGGTATGTGTGTGTGAGGACTACTGACATAAATGAAATGAAATAAATGACTGTGAAGAAAACATAAATACCACAGTATAAATAAATTCATATAAAACAGATATGAGACATTTCTAAATAAAGATTGCACGTTACACTATAACAAAACTTATGTGAAGTCCTAAAAATCAACTGACCAAGTAAAATATTATGAAAACAGTAATAAATGATAAAGCAATTATTTGCACAGCTGATATTTAAAGTAATTCAATGGTATTAGCAGCTGCTTTCAACAGATGTAACAAACTTAGTTTTTTTCTATTTTTTGTTTTTCTATTTTTTGTTCTACCTGCTTAACATAAGGTGGTTATCATTGCTAATTATGAACATGTCAAGCAATACATTCATTATTCGAAAGCAATCATGACAGACTTTTTATTATTAGAATGTGAGAATGCAGAATACAAGTAAAACAGTAAAATGTCCTAAAACCTTATTGCCATACAAAAGATTGGCAGAAGCACTTGGCATGTTTTGGAACTTATGAGTCTATCACAGTAGTTAACTCTGAATACTAGAGCAGTGCTACTGTCTCTACAGAAGACTAGAGACAGTAGCACAGTAAATACATTTTACATCGTTTCTAGAGACATGTTTCTATTGCATTCACTTGTATGATCGGCAGATTCAGAGGTTTGGGGATGGTCATTTATTCATGAGTGTGTTTAAATGGGCAATGAAATACCTTGAATGGGATTACTAAAAGACAATATATAGTCATCAGTTGGGACTCTGAGGTATTGGCTTGTTTCGTATCTGCTTTTGGTGCTTTGGTTTCTATGAGCATCGCTTTCATGGTAATTTAAAAAATATCCTGTTTGTTTGAACACAGATATATTCATGATTGGGATATGAAATTCATATAATATAAACACATTAGCTCAAATAACACCTTCACAGGAATATGAGCTTATATTGGGAACACTGTGTGCATGTAAACACACCCTGGCTGTGTTTACAATTAGAGGTCGCTTCCTCAAACTAAATACATTTACACTTACAGTATCTACTCTTCCTATGATTTTAAAATATTATCACTTTTACTATCCACATTTGGGATGTGAGAAACAGTTCTACAGGAGGCAGCTACAGTATTTTATGGGCTACTTTGCAAAGACATAATGACAATCAGACACAATGAGCTTTGTCTCAGGAGAGTACAGTCAGGACTACAGTTCCCTTTGTCTTCTTCAGGATGTCCACAGCTTCAGCATGAGTCACTCCCTCCAGGCAGTGTCCATTAACAGCAATGATCTGATCCCCGCGCTTCAGCCTGCCGTCCTCTATGGCTGCCCCCTGCAGAGTACAAAGACAAGTCCATCACCATGTGCACATCAGAGCTCACACGCTGTTGACACCATTATAACACTGAGAGATGCAAACAAAATACAACAGAACAATACTGTAATAACGGAAATAAAATGTCTTTCTTAATTCAATTCTGGTAAACATGTTGTCATATTAAACAATGAAAGGATGTAACCCATTAAACCAACAATTCATGATTTCGTTTTAAGAAACAGCATATTTATATTATTATTACACACCCACCAGCTGTTAAAAACAGTCTTCTGTCTTCTGAAAGGCATTTTCTCACCTTGTCGAAGACAGTTTTGATGTAGATCGGCAGGTCTCCGTGCGGGCTGCCGAACCCTCCTACGATGCTAAATCCCAGGCCTGAGGAGCCTCTCTCTAGAGTGATGGTCTTATACATGCAAGTACTGTGTGGAACAGAATACAAAACAATTTAGGTGTGTTGCTGCCAAAAAAGTGTTATTTTCACAATTAAATGAAACAAAGAAATTGGCTTTTAGCTGAAATTTGTCTTAAAATGTATTCAAAGCAATCAATTGAAAACAAAGCCAAATACAGATCACAAGAAAGACTGCAGCTCTTTATGTCCAAAAGCACATTCATCCCAATGCTTCTCACACAGCAGCTGCACTTCCTCATTATTGTCAAGGGGACCAGGGTCTGCCTTTGTCCTTATTCAGGGAATAAACCAGGAGGAAATCAATGCAATATAATGAAGTGCAACAGCATGAGACTGTCAGGAAACTGATTCATACCGGGGGTTGTTGTGAAGGCAGGGCAGGCTGCTGGGCTGGCCTGATGACCGGGCATACACATCATGGTGGTCCTTGCTGCACCTACCAGAACCTGCTGCCACCTACATACACAAACACAGTATCATTATAAAAGAACAAGTACATTTGGAGTTAGACAAATATATAAGGCAAATGTCTTCATTAACTTAGTTAGTCATGAACTAGTTGGATAATAATCTCATATCCTACTGTCCTGTGCTAATGTTAATACAGTGGGAGTAATACAAATACAAAACCTTTTGATGTTTTGTTTTTACACACAATGTACTTGTCAACTAACATCTGGTTCCTTACAAATGCATCTTTTTATTTCTTACAACACCAATCTTTCCAGAGGCTTATTAACATGATGGCAAACAGTGTGAAATCAGTGCTAGACACACTATTGTCTTAAAATGACAGTATATTGTTCACATGCAAAATACCGATAATGAAGGGATGAATGAAACCATAAATTATACAATTTGTATTCCTTGCTGACTTCATGTTTGAGTTTTTTCTATGCAAATTGGGTGGTTTAATGAAAGTAATAATGACCTGGAGGGAGCAGGTTATGGTGCATTACTGACTTTCTCTGATAACACTGAACTATAACTTGCTGATGTTTTGCAACTGCCTCAAAGGCATCATAGATTGACTGCTGCATGCCTACCTGCCTGTGACATTACCTGCAGACTGATGGTGCTGGTGGCGTTTTTCAGCAGGGCTCCAGCTTGGACATTTGTCATTCCCTCTGTGGACACACCATTGATACTGAGGATCCGGTCTCCTGTCTGATTGACACACACACACAAACAAACATGCACTTCTATATTTGCAGTAAATTGTATTGAATTACGGAAGATTCCCTACTCACAAACAATTACCCAACCTTACCCTGACCTTTTTCCATTCTAGGATTTTATAAAGCCCTCCTGTCCTTTTGATTTTTTGGGGTCTTTAAGATGGCTAATTTTGCTAGTCTACAAGAAAGATGGCCTCTTTCATCTCTGTACTTTGCATTTTATGTTTTGTACAGTATGATGTTGTTATATAATTTCTATGCAAAACCGTATAGGTCAATGGGCTTACCTATGCATAACCTATGGTATGCCATTTTTAACCCTGACAAAGACAGTGTTGGTCAAACATTGATCTATATGCTAATAAATATGCATCTGAAAAAATCTTAAACCCTAGAAGTCCTAACATTTATATAAAGGTTAGCCTCGCCTGACTTTTTGTCTGATGATATGTTATTGTCATTACATCATAAGGACTCTTATGATTTAATGACAATACCATATCAGTCCCCACTGTAATGAATACACAATACACACACAAAGCACACATATGTCGGCACTTGTACTGCACCTGTAATTGCTGTGTTTTGGCAGCCAGTCCATTGGTATCCATGGTAGCAATAAAAAGAGGTATGTTGTCATGGGGACTGCCCACTCCGCCTGCTACACTAATGCCCAGGGAGTCGCATGGACCCTGTGGTGATATCACACACATACATTATAGTCATGTAAGACAATACCAGTGAATTACATGGCAGATTCTGCACATGCCATAAACTCCTAAGCTCTGTAAGCCTGGGGTCCAGACAGAAGTTTGTCATTTGAGGTAAAAGAACAAAAGCTTTAAGGAGTCACAAATACGAACGTTCTGAAAATATACTGTACATCAACATATTGCAAGTCAGGTTCTCCAAGACAGTATGAGACACATACATCATGTCAAGATCTCATGCCTTACCTTTTGTATTATTACTTTTCTGACGTCAGGGTTGTCTTGAAAAGCTGTGGTAGGGCAAAGAGATACATGTTTGCATAATATGCTTGAAAATGTTTACAGAATTCTTTCCACTCAAAGTAAATTGCAGATTGAACATCTGGAACACAAGTGTCAATAATTAAGTTCTAATAAGAAAGAATTTGTGTATACTGTATATGTTTTTGCTTTTATAACATGAGGACCACTCACAGTCTCTGCCTGCTTTGTTATCTGTCTCCCTCTGGTGGCCGAGGGAAGCATCACATCCACTTGAGGGGGTCAGGGTGGAACAGTCAGAATCTTCGCTCTGGATAAAACACAACTTAAAGTACTCCTAGGTTCACAAAATACCATTGTTAAAAGTGCAAAAGAGTACGATTTGAACTACATACAACATTTAAATGATTGAGAAGATTTAAGAAAGCCTTTCAATAAAATAAAAAAAGGTATATTCAGCACCTGATAACATCATACATTTTTACATTTTATTCTTATAATTCCTGCTATGGATTAGTCACAGAAGTCACGTGAAACAGTATACCTGGCTCCGCTGTGAGTACTGCAGCCCGGCTTTAAAGCGAGCCACCTCCAGGTGGACTTCGCCACTGCAACACTGAGAGCAAAAGCGACACATCTCACATAAAATGATGTATCCATAAAAATGCATTACCCATTACTAATTACTTTATAGACTTTGTATGTTTGTAAGTCTGAATGTGTCAGACCTGTAGAAGCTTCTGTGCATGTTCCTGTGATGCTGCACGGACATCCTCGCTGTTGATTGACAGAATCTGGTCACCCAGCAACAACCTGCCATCTGAATCCGCTAAGCCTCCTTTGACAATATCCGACACAAAGATGCCCGTGTCATTACTGTAGGAAGAAATCAGAGGTCAAAAACTGTGTCTGCTCCACGCTTATAGAATGAATTACGGCACATGTAAGCCTGCTTTTTTGCATAACGTCACACTTGATTGTGCAAATACATAAAGCTGCATAAAAATCTGCACCTAAACTCTTCAGAAATAATGTGTACCGTGTCTTCTCTGTAGCGTGGCCCTATGGCCTTGCTCTTTATGGTGATTATTAGATGTTGTAACAGTGTGGGATTTCATTATGTGTCTATCACACTTTTTCAGTAATGATCCTTGCGACTACAGAGTCCCTGACCTCTAACTGGGTGAAGGCCTCACACCTCAAGAACACTCTCCTCTTCAGATACTTGTAAAAGGTAATTCATCTTTACAGTTTTGTCCTTAAGAATTGCTTTTCTCTCTGTAATTGGGTCACTTAATAACAGCGCAAAAATAACCGCATTACTTAGAAAATTAAAACACTTCTGAAATTTATAAGAGTAAATGATACCATCCAATACTACATTAAAAAGAAAAAAAGAAAAAAATTTGAGATTTTGAAATGAAGAAAAGAAATTAGTTTTACATTAGAAGTTAAACTCACACACACAGTTTGCAAATTTAGTTTAGGTCTGGCTGAACCTGGACCTGTTTAGCCTTAAACCAAACCGAGACTGTGTTCAAGTGAAGTGTTCTTTTTCACTGGAACATCAACATGAACCTTTCCTGCTTAAGTCCAATTCTTTTTGGGTTTGCAAAAAAATGACAAACTATAAAAACATTTCCACCCTCTTGCAACAATGGCTTTCTGGACAATCTCAACTTACCAACAAAAAGTGAATTCTGGTTAAATCTGAGGTAACAAATTGGCTTAATCGCTTGTTTAATCGCTTTTTTAGTGGCATGATTTGGCAAATACAATATTTTATTTCTCATCAAGGTGCAAGAGTTGAAAGGTGGTGTGTTTGCATTTATGTCAAACTCAAAAGATGACGCTGCTTGTCGTCATCATCTACCTCTTCTATGGCTTGGCTTACAGTTGCCAGACAAGTGTGATTTCATAGAAAAACTGGCCTTGCAAGACCTAGGCAGGCTTTTCAAGGCTACAGTGTCCCATGTCATTTAACCTACAGTACAGTAAAATGTGGTCAGACATGTATACCGGAAGGTACAAAATACCTTGGAGGTTCCTTATTTGTTAATCAACATTAGGAATATACCTCTTCCCCACAGTAGTGAACCCCAGGCCCTCTCCAGGGCGAGGCCTCAGCTCCAGGCTGAAGACGTCCCACAGGTCCTCCTCCTTGTAGGCCTCCTGGTGCCTGAAGATGCACAGGCGAACACGCTGGGTGGTGAGCCGCAGCACGCCAATGGCCTCATCATGAGTGGCCTGTCGCAGGTCGATACCATTTACCTTTAGAAAGTTAAAGAGATGGAGACAAGTCATAGGTGTATGACGGGTTTAGGAGAGATGGGGAGTAACTGCATTTGTATATCACAAAAAAGCAGAAGGAGTTTACAACAAAAACAACTAATGACAAGGAGTGCTTTATAATGATTAATGCTTATTTTTTGGGACATAGTATCAATCTTGATGCTTGAAATTACTTTTAACCATCAATGTTTTGCTGCTTCCTCTCGCTCTGCAGGATTTGTGCATGCTGATTTTGTTGCTTTCATTGTCGTTTCAGCATTTCTTCATCTTATGTTTGTATTTCTTAACTTGTCACTTCATTGGTTTTAGAACATCTTGCAAAAGGACTACAGTTTAAAATAGGCTGACAAGCTAACACTGGCACATTAACAGAACTGATGATTATTTTGTGTTGTCCTGTATAAATAATGAAAGGAGAAATTAAACAACATTTACAGTATTATTATAATTGTATCAAAAGTTGGAGACAAATGGCATGCAGTGGACAGTGATGAAATAAAGATACATGCCTTGGCTTTAACTTTGATCACCATAATTAAAAACAAAAAATGTATTGTGGTCATAAGAATAGTTCTCTCTTGCTGGGTTGGGGAAAAAAACATGAAAACAAGAAAGAGCAATACCAACAGAGTTGCATTATATTGTATGATATTATGGACTGCCATCTAATCTGTCTAATCTAAAACAGATTTGGATAAACATTAAACACTGTGATTGATTCAGCCAAATTAATGCATAATGCTATGTTTGTGTGTACCCATAATACCTCTAATATTTGGTCTCCAGCCTGTAGCCTTCCATCTCTTTGTGCTGCTCCTCCATCATTTACTTCATGGACTATTACTGCCCCCTGGTGGAATAATCAGAAAACACTTATTATTACAGATAATTAAATCTGGCTAGATTTAAAAAGCATTGTACAATGCATCATGCACTTAAACATCAAAACTTATAATAACTTTTTTTCTAGGCAGGCTTTCGTAAACAAATGTCACTTTACCTAATATTGTTAAATAAAATGGTGATCAAATATCATTTGGCTGCTCTCACCAGCAGAGTGTCGTGTCCTCCTACAATGCTGAGGCCCAGGCCTACATTTCCTTTACAAATCTCTATGGTGGTTTCCATGCCAGCCATAACTGGGCAGGTCAGGGGGTCAGAAGTTGTGGGAGCTGATCCCAGCCAATCAGAACACCCCGTGGGAGAGGACTGCATGGTTTTGATGGATGAAGAGGAGGAGGAGGAGACAGGGAGGGTTAGGGGGGAAGCAGGAGAGAGAGAGCGGGGATAGGAAAGAGCTGTCGGGAGAGGTAGACAAGAAAAGGAGGAGAGACTCTTGGAACGGCTGATGGAGAGCTTGACAGTCACCCGGTGTTTGAGAATTAAACTGGACACCTGAATACAGAGAAGACAGATGAGTCATAAATTATTAAATCCGCTTGACCTTGAAGTGCATACTGTGTGTGTGTGTGTGTGTGTGTGTGTGTGTGTGTACCTTGTCCATTGACAGTCCTGCCACAGGTTCATCACCCACTGCTATGATTCTGTCTCCAACCTTTACCCTGCCATCCTGCACACAGACATGAGTGCAAAATGTGAACATGAATAAAAAATGGAAGATGAGCAAAATGTATGAAAGTGTATGTAACAGAAAGATGCAGAGGAAGTGAGATAAAAAATCAAACACACCCTCTGGACAAATATCTGAATAACTGTTGCCTGGGGCCCTACATGAAAGCTTATTAGTACATGACGACATCCTTTTAAAACATGGCAACCATCATCTCGATGTTAATCTGGTTTAAATATTACCAGAAAGAGACTAGAGCATATATTGTACAGTAATGCAGTGATCAGTTGCGTCTCTTTATTCTGATTATTGATTGCCAGAGTTACAGTCAAGTTATTGAGGATTGATAGATGCAGAAATCTGATGAAACTATGTGCAACTTGCGTGCTGAAATCATTCCAGTGAAGGCTAAAATCACTGAGATGACACTCCTCATAAGAAAGGATAACAATACCCTGAGTATATAGAAAACACTTTGAGTAAAAAAAAAAAGGCAGGTTATTTCCAAAATCCCACAGTGATGGAATGTAATAAACTACTTGTACTTTACTAGAGTATTCCTATTGTATGCAACATACTACTTTTACTCAACTACATTTCAGAGGCAAAAATTGTGCTTTTTACTCCACTACATTTTTTGACAGATATAGTCACTTTGTAGATCAGTATTATATAAATAAAACATATGACAAGCTTTTAAAATATGATGCACTATTGAAGATTAAACTACCCAACAATAGATAAAGTAGTTTAAATTGGCTCAACCTCAACTGACAAGATTATGATGATGCTACTGATGATGTCGCACCTTACTGGCAGTGCCATGCTGGATCAGGGACCTGACCACCACCCCTTCCTTGGACTCCTCCACCAGACAGAGGCCAAGACCTACGTGATCCTGGAGAGAGATTGTAAGAATGCAGACAACAAGCTCCAACTTTGAACCAAGAATAAGTAAATATGGTCATTTTATTTCCTCTAGTATGAAGGCTGTTTTTTGTTACAGTAAGAGTCTGCTACCACTCAACCGGTTGCTTGCTTTGCTAGATATGTGCAGCTGGAGGCCTGACAATGGTTAATGCCAAGATTTACTGAAGATGTCGTACCTGAGGTAGGATGATGTGCTGGATGTCTCGGGATAATCCTCTACGTTCTGCAGAGTCTGTCTGTGAGTTGACTGTGTCCTCACATTCTATGCTGGATCCCAGAGTCATTCGACCCAGAGATGCTTTATTCCTAGTAAAACAAAACAAAATCTGATATTAGCCCCTTCATCCTGCTTAGTAAATGTTTGAGAGAAATCAGAAACCACCAGAAATCACTCTTGCATGTTACCTGATGAGAATTATCTTGACTTTAGATGGAGCGTTATTGATGATGGTGGAGGCATTTTGGTGACTCCGGCCGTACAAGATCTGACTGTTGATCTAGAAGAAAAATCACGTCATGCACTGTTTCCTCACCGATGTTTTCCTTTATTCCATCCATCTCCACATTAACCTGCCTTTCTGCCATGTTCTTCTCCCCTCCCCCTCTCAGTAGTTAGCTGCTACTCTACCTTTATTTTCCTTGATCACATGGTTGCTCATTGCAAGAATCCAGTCCAGCACCAACCATCCAATTCAAATGGTAATTCATCTGATAAATCTACTGTGCAGGTACTCAATAGTCTCCACCCATCCATGCCTCCTACCCACAACCCACTGTCCTTTTTTCTGCTCTCAGTTTTGACTAATATTTTGACTCTCTAGGACTTCTTCTTGGCCCCTAAAACCCTCCCATCTGTTATACTCAAACCCTCCTAACTGATTGTCCCTTACTGTCCCAATTCCCTCTCCTCCTTACCTCTAGTAGCTCGTCTCCAACACATATCCTCCCATCTAAACCAGCAGGTCCTTGAGGGTCTATATCAGCCACAAAGACACTCATGCGAGCCCTGGAACCATCCTTGTTCCCTGTGAGGCTGATTCCCAGGCCATGAGCCGCAGGGTCCTTCTCCAACTCAATCATATGGAGCTTCCCAGACAGGCTGCCATAACGCTGAAGCATCTTTTCTGGAAGAGACAGTGTTAACAAACAAGAGGCTGTTAGGAGCAGGATATGATGGGTGAGTCAAAAAAAAGTGTGGAATGCTACATGTAATGACTGACACTTCATGTGGAGAGGAAGCACACCCCAGAGGAGCTTGTGTGTGAGTGAGTGTTGCTGCAATTTGTTTGGAAGGGATGATCTCAGTCATGTTGAGGGAAAGGTGAAGGATGTCTGTGTTTCTGTAAAATGCACATATAGACTATGACTGTATGTGGCTTGTGTGTTCATGACTGTGCCAAGAGAAGAGGTATGTGCATGTGTGAGTGTGCGCGCATGCACTGTGTCGCTAAAATAAATACTATATATGTGTGTGAGTATGGAGAGACAGCAATCTGCCAGCAAACATAACAATACGCCAACAAAGGCAGTAAAGAAAACTGCTAGCTAGTAAACATGGATGTAAACAAAGCCGGTATCAGCTAAATGTTTCATGAGTAAAGAAATATGTTCTACACATTTGTTAGACATCAAGGATACACAGTGAGTTTTGGTGAGTAATACTGAATATAAACAGAAACTTTCTTTGTTTACAAGAAAACTCCACAGGGCACTTTTAATATTCACTGTGCATTAAGAAATCCAAAGAATTGATAAAATTTGAGTAACAGTTTTCATTTGTGCCAAAGAAGAGACAGACACTCTCAGTTCTCATCTGAAAAACGAATTCATACAAATGAAAGTTGCTCTCCCAGGGCATACAAGTTTTTTTTAGGCGTTTGCATTCTTGGTTCTTAATGCATTCTCTTTGAATACTGGGCCTGGCCAACTGGCTCACATGAGAATGCCAATGAAAATGTTTTGCTCATATGGCTCTTGTTGGCTTTCAAATAATGGACCTTTGAACAATGTTCCAAATTGTGAAAATTAAATTATAGTGAGAGTTATATCTGCGTGTGAGACTCACACAATAAAATGGAACAAAAGTCTCTCGTGGTCATAGGGCATCATGTGACCTGCGCTGTGTGAAGGTGGCCACTGCACTAAAATTGCCACACAGCACCTGTTCCTGTGGGCTTTGGAGGATCCCTGTGTATGTCTGTGTGATGTCTTAATGAAGCAGCCTCACCCCTGCCAGTGTCCTTCTCGCCTTCACCTGCTGTTGAGATTGGTGTTGTGGCAATCATGGGGTTTCTCCTATCCATTCTATGTGATATCGGCGAAGGTACCTTGGGAGAAGTTTTGCATTATTGAACAGGCAGAGTTGGGGATGCCTCAGGGGTCCTTTAGGCATGAGTTGGACTACCCCTGAGGCTTGTTCAGTGTGCTTGATGTAGCAGTGGGAAACACTGATGAACAGGATGAATTAATGAACACAGTTTTAATGTCAGCTACAAATAACATGAAAGATGACCAGAATCATGCATTATTGTGTAACCAACTTACAAGTTCATGGAAAAAAAAACATCAAAAGAATGCACTGTCTATTTAGAGTGTTACGCATCTCCACCAAAGAAAAAACAAAGGGCTTATACAAACAAGGTAGCTGCAAGGGACTTTGAAAGGTTTCTATCTACAAATATGCACGTTAATTAAGTTTTTGGAAGTTGGCTTTGCGCAAATGCTAATGTAAGGCTGCTTTTAAGATGCTGCATACCCATGATAACACACACAAACTCACATACACACACACACACAAAATAATGTACCAACCTTAAAGGGGGTGGGAGTGAAGGGATTTGTAGGGGAGAGACTAAGGAACAGACCACTGAGAATCTCTGCTTCCTACGATCATGAGGGGAAACATAAATATAGTCCTATACACATCACCACCACAACAAGCAATCTGCATTATAAAAAACCCTTTAAAGCTTCTTCTTTCTTTTTGGAATACCGTGTAGGTGTTAATGATATGGTATATAACATTCTATGTGATGTCGGGGATATAGCAAACATGACAAATGTAAAAACATTTGTCACGTTTGCCACACTGGGGCTGTCACACATTCTCTTTAAACCTTTAAAAAACCAAAAAGTAACTACTGCTCAAAAACACCCATTTCAGTGTGTTCACATTTTCTATACTATATTATCATTATCACAAGGCTGGAGCACATTTTCTACCCCACATTTATCTCTTTGAAATAGAATAACAGTGTAAAGCTTGAAGTATCTAGCAGAGCATTGTTACCTTTCTGCAGTGTGAGTTGGACTGTGGTGTTGGAGTAAGTCTCTCATGGTTGGTAGGCATAGGGGACTGTGGGCGAAACACAAGATACAGAGTAGGCAGATGAATATCTATATGACTGCAAAACACGGATGCTTCAAATGATGCATGCAATATGTTTTGTTATATGAGACTAGATTTTCAGTCAAAGTTACTTTTGTTCAGTATGCTTTGTGTCCAAAGGATATCACACTGCAATGATACAAGCTCCCACGCACAACATTGCTAAAACTTCTGATGAAGTTCTCTTTGAATTTGAGTACTGAACATCACTGTGAAAGAATCTGGAGCCTCAAGAGGATCAGGGGCTACACAATGTAATGTATGTATACCGGAATATTCATAGCACAGTGCTTTCTAAGCCAGTAGAAATGACCTGAGATCTGTGTTGTCCGGACTGGACCACAAAGACCACAGAGTCCCCAGCCCTGCGGATGGCCTCCACCGCCTGCTCATGGCTGGCATCTGTAAGGTTCACACCACACACCTTGGCCAAGTCATCACACACACAGAAACAGACAGACAGACAGACAGACAGACACACACACACAGCAGATATTGAAAAACCTTTTTTTTTTCTTTTCAAACCAATACATGCCATGATATGACTAATAGGAGTGTGCAATATGTATAAAAGCTTCCACATTTTTTATCAACAAAATAATTAAAAAACAGTTTGTAGATGGAATAAAATAGACTGCTTTAGGCAAATTTTGTGAAATTATCTGAAAAATCCAGGAATCACAGTCATGTGAACCCCATATTGCCTTACAGCAGACCTGATCATTCATTTGCAACACAGTCTGCAATGACCTAAAACAACACGTGATACTGAAGAGATAGCAACCTTTGTGTGCACAATATGACAATATCTGATGTCTGGTGAACGGTGAATTTTATAATGTTTAATGGAAAAGTAGTGCTCCTTTAAAGTCATCTCTTTTAACAGATTTCCTCAGTACTGTGACTACTGCACCTGAGATATTTTTTGGCAGTAGACCAAATAAGGTTGCATTGACAAATTAAACCATGCACTTATGTGTATGAAAATCTTTTGCATGTAAAATTGGATTTCTTTGTCATATTTAAAAAGTTTATGAAAGCGTCATTGTGCAATCCTATTGTATTATTGCACATTATATATATATGCAATGTAACACAGCCTCATACAGCAAACACACACAATCCCAATTTCCAATTTCTCTGGCACTCACAGACTTTCATGCTTTATATACAGCTACAAACAAACATTCTTGTTTTCTGCAATTGTGTCTCCTCCTCTGGCTCTGCAAACACACACACACACACACACACACACACACACACACACACACACATACCTCTAGTATCCTGTCTCCAGTCCGGAGGGTGCCATTATCTGCTGCCGGGCTGTCGGGACTGATGTGCTTGATGAAGACTCCCCTCATCATCTCTCCACTGCCCAGTCTTTGGCCCATGCCTCTTCCTCCCATTATGCTGATACCCAGGGACTGGCCTGGTGCTCGAGTCAGCCGCACACTGAATAACAAAGCGGGATACAAGGAACATCCACACATATTGTAGAGCCGAAAATCCTACAGTACGGATACAGTGACGAAGAATGTCTTCTGTATGCCTGACGAGGACCCACTTGGTTTGAAACATTACCACAAAAATGTATAAGAAGGAGAATGAATCCAATGGGTGCGCTGTGTTATTTATTTCGGTCTCCCTCTATCCGCTGCTCAGGGCTGCGGATAGAGTTTCAGAGATTAAGTCAAAACAGTAGAATATTATTCCTGCCAGGGAGATACACACACAAAAGCTGGTTTTTGCATGCAGTGCAGCTTATGTGATTTATCCAAGCGGGGTGCAGTCATAAATGCGATAAATACAGGTTGTGAAATGAGTCGCTTTCTTTGGGCTTAAGAAATATGAGCGTGTTGTGTCTGCGCTGTGCTGCTCTAACCCTCCTGTGAACATAACCTGAGCACACAGAGAGGATAAAGGGCATCATGGGCAGAGTTGGAAAAAAAGGGGAAATGTCTGAATAAAATCTAATGACAAAAAAAAGAGAGACATTTCTAGTTACATCACTGTTTCACTAACCTTCTGGGTTGATCCCAAGAAACTGCGGTATGAGAATGAAGCTCCGCTTCTCCCTCCTCTATACCGTCCACCTTTATCTCGACCTCCAGCTTTGGTACTTTACCATCTGCACTACTCTTATCCTTTTCCTCTACCACAATCTCTCCAACTTCTTTTTCTTCCTCCTTCTTCTTGTGAGGCAGAGATTTTGGAAGCTGACAGCTGACAGTGAGAAAACATACAAAAAAAGGAATATCGAATGTGTGATGTTGAATCACAAATCGAACTGATTAACTGTTTAATTCGATTAAAAAGCAAAAATGCCAAACATTCTTTCATTCCAGCTTCTCAGATGTGAGGATTTGCTGCGGTTCTGTTTTATGCCATTGTAAATTGAATGTCTTTGATTGTTAGACTTTTGGGTGGAAAAAACAAAACATTTGAAGATGTCACTTTGAGCTCTGTAAAAATGTCACAAGCATTTTTCACAATTTGTTGACATTTTATAGTCTAACTATATATATATATATAATCAATACATTAATCCTTAGTGAAAAAAATCATTAATTTAAGGCTTCACCCTGTGAAATAAATAGCATTCGACCAGATCACACTAGCAGAATTGGTGTGGATAACAAGGTATCTTGGTGTACTTTGTTATTTTTTTCAAGTCCTCACATACTGTGACACATGGCCAATTGCAACTTATATTGAGAAGATACACTGTTTTAGGTTCAAATAGCTCTGAAAATACACATTTTCTGCCAGCGAGGTCAGCAGTGGTGTCTGTCTGTGTGTGTGTGTGTGTGCGTCTTAACACATATACTGTATATACGGTATCTCTGTATATATACACTGTATGTGTGTGAGGGGAAGAAAAAGGTAGAGAAGGAGAGAATTTTTCATGAATATATTTAACGGTGGAGGGCTGTAATAAGCCCATGGAGGTGAGTGATAGTGGTGCTATCTGCACAGCAGGAGCCTATAGCCAGTTAAGTTACAGAAGAGGCCAGAACAAATGGTTCCACCAGGGCTGAAGAACAGCGGCCAGGAGAGGGGGAGAGGACCAAGGCAGGGAGGAGGGGAAACATGAGATAAAGAGAAAAACACCAGGCCAAGATGACTGAGGGAGAGAGAGAGCTGAGAGATGGATGCAGACACAAAGAGTCAAGAGAGAAATCTAGCAGAGAAAGAGACAAAGACAATGAATTGGAAGATAAGAGTGAAGAAGAGGCTACAGAGAGAAATGGGGGTGAGTGAGGGAGGAGAAAGGCAGAGGCACGAAGATGGAGTGAAAGCAGGGACAGACAGAAGCGAAACAATTCATTTTCGCTGACAGTCAGCACTGAGATCCATAAGAGAACAGCTAAATATAACTCAGAGATTCAACATTCAGAGACGCTTTTGCTTTTACCACAGAGAAGAATGGAGAGGAGAAAATACAGACTGGAAGAGACTCACACTCAGCTGGTTTCATACTGAAACACATTGTTTCTTCATGGATACGGTTAATTAAAGTGTCCGATAATAACTCGGATCATTAGTATGACTTCAGCTGCTGAGTAGCTTAAAAGTGTGATGTGTTACAGTAATAAAACCCTGGTTGCTACAAAAATCAAAAGCCAGAGGTTAAAATATTAAAGGATCAGGCAGAATGTATAGCCATTTCATTGTCTGAATTCTCTGCAGAAAACATCAACATGTAATAAAGCTGCAGCCTTGAAATCTAATAAACCCTGAGACAGGTTTATCTTGCACGCTGAGACCAAAGTAGGGATAAGGTGACCATAAATAATAGGCTGAGACCTCTGGATCTTACATTACCTTGAGTATGGGGCTGAGGTGATGGTAGCAAGCATAGCTGGGCCTCTGAATGATGATTTGAACGACGCAGGGGCTCTGACTACTGCTGGATCTGGAGCTACAGACTTAAATTTGTCTGAGGCAGAAGGTGGGAGGATGGATGAAGCTGGAGTTGGAGCTACAGCTCTGACTGGACCGGGGGATCTGTCCGGGGCCGAGGTAGGTTCTAGAGAAAGGGTTGTTGGGGTGGGTGAGGAAGAGGTGCTGTCTGCCACGATGGATGCCAGAGGGGGTAAACACAGATGGGTACGGTGCTCATCTACCTGATGGGCTGGGACATAGGTTATGCTGAGGGTTGGGAAATTTGGGAAAAGAAGTGTGGGGGACAGGGGGAAAACATTTAAATTATTAATATGGTTTATTTAACTTTCAGCACCAAACAATGACTAATAGGATGACAAGGAATAAAACAACTTACATGGCACTTAGAAATGGATTGATGGATTATTACCTCTGCCAGTGAAGGAGTATAATGGAATGTTATGGTGAAAAGGTCAGTCTGATGTTTGGGGGGAAAAAAAACTTTTATTTGCTCTCTAATCGAGAAATAGATGAGAAGATTGATACCACTGTTTTGTCTGTACTGTAAATATGAAGCTATAGCCAGCAGCCAGCAGCCAGTTAGGATAGGAACGCATAAAGACTGGACACAGGGCGAAACAGCTAGCCTGCTCTATCCAAAGGTATACAAATTTGCCAACTAACTTCCCAAAACTCGCTAATTAACACGTTTCTTGTAATCCGTATAAACGTTAAATGTTTACTATTTCTTGGCCAAGCGCTGTGACTTCCTTGAGTCTTGTTGTCATCATGAGGTTGAATGAGAGTTGTATTGATCTTCTCAACTAGCTCTCGGCAAGAAAGCAAAATAAAAAAACAGTGTTGCTTTAATCCCTAGTTAGTTAATAGCCAAGAAAAAAGCAACTGATTTAGGTTAACTTTAGGTAGTCAGATCTGTCAATTTGCTTTTCGTGACAATCTAGATGTTAGATTTACATCATTAGACAGTTTTTAGCCATAACAATTACCCACCACTAAATAAGAGAAAGGGAAAGCTGGACACCTGAAGCAATGTTTAGCATTGCTAAATAAGTATTATCCCAGGCCGAAAAAACAATTAATCGACAACCACAAAAATGTACTGATTACAAAATGTTTTTAAGTGCTCTAAAATTATAGATGTGCCCAACTCCATCAACTCTGCTTGTACTGCAGCTGGTACAAGATGAAAAAGAAAATGGTAAAAATTTTGACTAAAGATATATTATATTTTACTGTCACCAAAAAATGTATCTCTGAGTCAAGACAGCTCTAAGAGTTCCCGAAACACAACATAAAAAATGATGAATAAAAAATGTGTTTTGCATAAGCCCGGATCTATCCAAGCAATGGCGTAATTGATGTCATTTGACTTAAGTGCCAAGGACATCATTAAAGCTCTCCCCCTCCCTGTTCCATTCTTGTGTGACGGTAGCAGTAGACATGCTGCTTGAATCCGCTGAAAGAGCCAATTTCTCTGTTCCACTCATGGTGGCAGATTGAATATGGAGGTCTTCTACGCTAAGCTGTTGTGACTGAGCCATGTGGACAGCCTGTCTTGTCTCAACAGAGGCAGTTTTGATAGTGACAAGCCCTCACCCTTCGATGTCTGTCTTATTCTGAGGCTGCCAAAGCAACTCATCTGCCTCCACTCTCTGTTAGTTTGTCTGCAGTGCTGTCAGGAGGAGGCAGTGTGAGCATGTGCGTGTGGGTAAGTGTTGTGTGCGTGTGTGTGCATGTGGTAGAGAACGACACAATGCATGTTTATGTTCATCTCCATGTGTATTGTGTGTGCATCTATGAGAGGCTCTTTAAAACACTTTTTTATTCAGAAGTGCACTGTTCAAGGTGAGATGAGTGATGAATTATTCAGAGATATTTCCCATCGTAGGAAAAAGGTGTTTTTGGAGGTTAGACCATTGAAAGGCTGTGTGTGTGTGTGTGTGTGTATTAGTGTGTGTATATGTGAGTGCCTGTAAAAGCAAGAGAGAGAGGGAGAAAGAGACAGAGGGGCTGAGAGAGTGTGAGTGGGTGTATTGCAGGGCAGCAGGGTGGTGGAGGTGGGGTACATATCCAATCAGCCAAACAAGCATTGTCAATGTGGAGCCATAACTGCTGATGTTAGAACAAGTAATAATTTACCCAGTTTCCCCTTAGGCAATCTTTAAAATTTCATCATCTAATCTAATTTAACATGACCGCAGCGCCTCAGTCAACTATGACAGTGTCAAAAACAAGGTGGTAATGGAGATCCAAAGTGAGACAAGATCATTTATACGTGATGATGCAGTGAAAGTCATGTTTGCGACTGTGGAGGGCACATATTTATATTTGTGATGTACATATACTCACTCATTCGAGACACACAGACTGTCAAGATCTGCATGGGTAGATCTAGAAAACGTGAGCAGTATTCAATTACTTTTTCCCTCAAAGGTTGATTATTCTCTGCTTTCCCAAAACGAACTTTCTACATTCTCTCTAACTAAGAACTCTGGCTTTCTCATGAATCAGGCAAACCCGTGTTTAAACTATGACATGAGGGAAACTGACTGGAATCAATTTGTACCACCCACATGCACATCTACTTTGACGCACGGCCTTGCGTTGTGTTGTAAGTTGTGGCTACTTAAGCCCATTTCCCAGGTCCCAAAGTCCTTACGACCCCAGAATTTAGAAACAGCAAGGATAAGATGTTGTGCATTACATTTTAGTCACACGCCAGCTACATTATAACCTGCACAATTCAGGTTTGCGAGGTAGTAACAGCCATTAAAAGGCACAGCACTGTGTGGTGACAGGAGGCATTTTAGAGATTTTTGAGTGTACACTTTCATGTTTTTTCTTTTTAAGATAAACAAGAGCGCTCAAAATGGATTATCAATTATCAAGTCAAAACTGGCTTCTTCAAAGAGGAAACTGATTTTGCAAAGCACAAATAATATCTAACTATTGCAAATATTCAGAATAGGGCAGATTATTGCCCCTGTTAACTTGAATTTAATGAAGCTCTATCCATCATGTTTTCCATGTCTAATGATGTAGGGTTTTATACTGAAAAACATAAAATGCGTCTCAAATTAGAAAATACAATTTTGTGAGTTTCCCGTATGTATTTCATACAGGTGTTTTTCCTTAATGTGCCTGTTAAGACCTCTTCTTAGGAATGGTTGACATGTACAAACTGTACCGTATCAAAATCTCTCTGGCCCTCCTTTTAGTTTTATCACACCTAATAGGGTTGGAGAATTACACATTTATTATTTGTCACGGCGATCTCATGCAAATCCAACATAGCTCTGCCCAACTTCAGCTCAAGCAGATGTCTAATTAGCCAGAATAAGTGAAAACACCTGTGTGGGTGTGCTGCGGGGTCTTCAAGCCATAGAGCTTTTTCACAGGAGACATTTTGACATGTCACGGTAGGGAAAGCACAGGTGTAAATAATGAGATTAATGATGGCTGAATTCCATTCAGGTGCTTTGTTTTCCAGGTCCTGATTCTGTTCATGCTGGCTCATGGTCATAACTTGCTGGGACACTAGAGTTAAGCCATCATTAATGTTATTAGTAACACTTGTGCTTTTACTACCATGACATGTCAAATTGTCTGCTGTGAAAAAGTCTTGTAATATCACTGCATACAGTAGCAACTTTCCATAATAATTCTGTTAACATTAAGTTTTTTGGTTTTAATTGTTTGCTACAAACAAGAATAGAAATTAGCAAAGAATTTACTGCTGTGACTGTACTCAGTGATGTCATATGGGGTGTCAGAGCCATTGGTCTTTCTCTGCAATGCTTAAAAAATGTGAAGATTCAAGCAACACTTGAGCCACCGTGAAGAGGATGATGCACACAGTATTGCACATCCAGCCATCCAGTGCTTTTTGATACAGATTGATGATGATTGAGAAAAGGTGATCCAGAGGGTGCTCACTGATGTCGAGTGAGAAATCTTTAAAATGCTTGTAAAAGCTTTCATAGAGTTAGCGGTGTGAGCTATACCATGACGTAACAGTAAAGATCACCGTTTTTTTTCAGCCCAGAACAAAACTCTCTACATATTGTAATGATGTTGGACAGCAACTAGCTCCTCACCTCATCTCAGGCCCTATGACAGAGTGTTTGCGGAGCATGGCCCTGGCCCTGGCGTTGGTCAGGTTGGAGGTAGGTTCTCCGTTGATGGCCAAGATGGCATCCCCAACCCCCAGCCTGCCATCCTGGCTAACAGAGCCCCCTTGGACCACACTGCGCACCAGCATGCCTGAGCCGTCCTTGATAGCACTCACCGGCATCCCTGCCAACATGCACACACGTATACAAACACACACACACACACACACACACACACATACACATACGAGCACAGGTGAGTGGAGGGTTGGCTAAGACTGCTTTGAATAAATGCCAAACAGACAGTAGCACAAACAAACACCTGACAGTGGCATAATCAGCATAATCAAGACAGACACTGGGCAGATTAGCACACAAACATGGCTACACATGCTTGACATTTACACAGAATCATCCTTCACAGCCACACTCACATAAGATGCACAAACACAATCACATACACTCACACCCACATGGGCCACAGGGCACAAGTGACTAGAGGAGTAACACATGCCAGTCGTACAAACACCTGACTTTGGCATGATTGAATTGGACACTAGGTGGATTACACAAACGCTTAATTAATGCAAATAGGCAGAAGCAGGTAAATCAGGCATCACACACACACATACGCACACACCTCATGCACACACTGCAGACAGGGAAGGCTACAGCAAATTAGGAAGTCTAGTCTATGGCGCTTGCATGCTACATTGTTATCTAATGGAGGACTATACACATCCACAACACTATGGTCGTACATAATTTGAAGTTGATCAAAGAAATGACTTTGTGCTTATTTTTGATCAAATAAATAGTTTATTGTTTTTTGGTATTACACTCAAATTACAATACAATCATAGTGCCTGGAATACAATCGACTGCAGACCCAGCTACTGACGCTGACAAGACATACAGAAGACACATTTCAAAGACATGAGAGGAAGTCTGAAGTAATATGTGTTAAAATACTACAACACAGCATCAAAATACATGTTTCTATTACAAACTCTGCTACAAAAACTAGGTATTCATTTATGGTAAATTCCCAAATTAAAATTTCCATATGAAAATCTATTTGTTTTGAGCTCAACAAAACTTCGTTAGGGCACCACAAACTTACATAAGTGCAATAGGTTTGGTTCACACCAAGAATAAGCAAAGACTTCTAAATAGGCTGCTTATATTCATGTTCAGATGAGCAAGGCAAGAAAAAAAGACCTCATTTCAGTCCATCAAACCTTTTCCTTTAACAACCTGCTCTAAAAGCCATACAATCCTTGTAGTATAAACCAAGCATACACTGTACATACTGAACATGTTAGCATGTCTCATCTCCAACATTGGGCATGAAGTCATAGTTACACAATGGCTAGAATTGTACATGGCACCTAAAATTAGGAAGAATGTAAAGTAGTACAAATAAATATTGTACTACAATACCATTGCTCATAAAAAATCCCCCGTTTTCAGGCCTTACAAATACAGACCATAACTCTGCTCAAGCTGAAGCGTTTGCTTCAAATTCAAATATATTTCAATTAACCAAAAACACAGAAAATCTGTAAACCCTCCAGAAATCCATGCTATGTTAAATATCCTACCTACAATATTTTAAACAGACAAAAACTAAAGAATACAGTGACACACAGACTGTAGGTTATGACCTTGATTTTCTCGACCTAGGAACATTTACATAATTTAAAACTTTCACACACATACACACACACACATGTAGTGTGTTGTCTTATTAGAAAATGTTTCCAGCATACAAATGAGTTTGCTCCTTTATGCTTTACACCCTGTTGTTTCCTCCCTGTCATGTTTGAATAACCAAACATTGGACTTGCTCTTGGAGCTGTGAAGACAATGTACTCTAACTAACACTTTGGTATACACTAATATATTTTGATCAACATACAAATTAATATATACTCACTGATTTAAATATTACTTCTTAATATTATTCCACATTACTTTGACCCGTACTAGCCTCTCGGACAAACACGCACACATACACACATACACACACACACACACACACACACACACACACACACACACAGTAATAATCTCCTCCCTCAGGTATGAGGAGCAGATCATTTCACCACTCCTCTTCAGGGCAGTCGTCATCACCACCGCCTATTAGAGTCATTATTGCCATGCCAGCGACGTACAGACACCAAGACACCATCACCATGAGAAAGATGGAGAACATACCAAGGCTACGGTTGCCCCGGACAATAGTGATTGTCCTCTCAAAGCTGGTGCGGGGTGGCAAAGGTGGCACTTGCTGCCTATCATCGTCTTCCATGGTGTGAAAACGATGACGCAGCTGGTTTTCCTAAGACAGAGACAGCAGAGGACATGAGAGAGTAAGAGTATGAAGATGGGGTGACAAATATATAAAACTAGAGAGATTAGATTATGACTCAGTGAAGCTGTACACAGTGGTACAGGCTAACATTGTGCTAATATACTTACAATGACAATGCTAAAAAGTTGATGTTTAGTAGATATAATGTTTACCGTGTCTGCCTCTAGTTTAGCATGTTACAGTTGAGGCTGTAGCGCTAGAGGAGAAGTCAGAGGAATGTATCCTCTGGAATCCTTGAACATTTATAGAAAATGTCAATAGTTGTCAAGATATCTCACTCTGTACCACAAATGTCAACCTCATGGTGGCGCTAGAGCCAGTTCCTCCAATATTTGTTGAGATATTTCAGTCTGGACCAAAGTGGCAGACCCACTGACCGACCGACTGACAGACAGACGTTGCCATCCCTAGAGCCATGCTGCAAGAATAGCTAAAAAGTCAAGAGCGGTGACAAATAAATAAATAGGGCTATACAGTATAGGAGCAGAGATAATGGCGGATAATTGCATATTTCCCACAACATAGGCCGAAGCTTTGGTGCACATTTCATGGAGCCAATCCTAAAACTTCTAGAAAAGTAATCCATGCTGCAAAGATAATGTGGTAACTGAAGTCTTAAACTAATATCATCGCAACCAATCAGATTTCTGGTGTGACACAAAAAAAAATTCAAACAACTATAAAGTCTGAGGTGAAGGCCTCTGGAGTAATTCTAAGATGTAAAACATGCAGAAAGGTAGACTTCTTTGGTCCCGCTGGGCAGTTCCTAAAGAAAAAGGGCAACGAGGATATCGTCTTTGAACCTCACACAAAGTACAAGAAGCACTGAAGTTCTGAAGCTACTTTTACAACAAGCCTGTCTTTGATGAGAACACACTGACACTTGCTGCTCTGAGTCTCTTTGTGTGTGTGTGTGTGTGTGTGTGGGGGGGGGGGGGGGGGGGAATTTAGGCATAATTTTTTTGAGTTGTGAAAACCACGGGGCCAATTTTTTTTCTTGGAAATTTTTGTAAATAAAAAAAAATTTGTAAAAAAAGGA
>JAVQJL010079713.1:0-22977 GCA_036024295.1 Nannoperca obscura
GGTGCTGCGAGGAGGAATGGGCCAAACTGCCCAAAGATATGTGTGCCAAGCTCGTGGTATCATATTCAAAAAGACTTGAGGCTGTAATTGCAGCCAAAGGTGCATCAACAAAGTATTGAGCAAAGGCTGTGAATACTTATGTACATGTGATTTCTTAGTTTTTTTTTAAATACATTTGCAAAAATCTCAAAAAAACTTTTTTCACATTGTCATTATGGGGTTGTGTGTATGTGTGTGTGTGTGTGTGTGTGTGTGTGCTGACTATAAGAAGGACGAGCAGATACACATACAATCATCCTTTAAGATTTAAGTAAAACGTGCATGGATAAAAGCAACTCATCCAATATTTAGCTGTAGTTCAAATGTCTGTTACAGTCCCCAAAGTAAAGAACTTGTGACTCGAGGAGCTCAGAAGTGGTGTGACAGAGGAGGATTGGGAGGGGGGGGGGGGTCACTGCATAGACACAAAACCAGAGGAACTGGAGTCTGTGTAATGTAATCAAAACCTCAAGTCTAGTGTGAAAAATATTTATCAGCAGTGTTTACTGACACCACATCCATGGTATGACACACTCACACACACACACACACGCACACTCAGTGACGTTCCTACACAGGAGGCTTTATTATATATATAAATGCAGAGGACAAATTCAGCGTGTGATCTGCATGTGTGTGTTGTGCATGGCTGTAATAAAGTGGGTTCTTCTTCTTCTTCTTATTGATAATAACGAGGTCATTTGAATTCCAGTGGAGGTCTCGTCCCTCCAATCACACCAGCCGAGCACCTCTTTGTGGTGGGCTTTATGTTGCCATGGAGACGGACACTTGTGTTTGTTTTGTGTGTTATTGCGTCCCAGAAGGAGTTACACGAGAAATGAGTCGTGACTGTGCAAAGTTCAAACACTGTGTGTGTGTTTTTTTCTTCTGTGTGTGAATGTCAGTGTAAAATTCTCTCCAAACTGTGAGTGTCTGTGTGTGTGCATGTGTATGTAATCAAAAATCAAATTTCTTGTCTCTCTAAATCTTCCTGATTCCTGATCCAACATTTGGAGGCTCACGGTCCCAAAATATAAAAGCCTCCACCTTTTACCAAAACTGTAATTATGCGTAAAAAAGGATTAAATGGCGGCAAATGAAACATCAGACATTTACTGATATTCGAGACCTTTTGGGGTAGTTTATTCCATGTGCATTCACACTTAAATGCAGTGGCAGTTATAACAGATGGAGCAGCTCCAAGGTGTGTTTTCAAACTTACATTAGGTTACATTAGGTAAAACAGAGCTTCATTGAAACCTAAATTACACAATATATAGAAACCGTGGGGCAATCAGGTTAAAGTCTTTGGAAAGTTGTTCAAATGATTTTAGAATGTGTCCATCAAATTCTTGCTCTATGTAAATTAGCCCAAATCCACAATAGAAGAACTGAAAAGTTGAACTTCTTCTGTTTAGACAATGAGTTCCCTTTAATCTATTAATTATCAGTTCAAATTGTTCTCCAGTCCACCTGTCATATAGCAATGACTCTGAAGGCCCCATCAGGAATTAATTCTGCTCCATTCCTATCCACAAGGAGTTTGGGTGTTTAGTTATTCACGCAACCATGCTATGTAAGGACCTGGAGTGTCAATCACAACTTGACACTCCAGGTCCTTACATACAGTAATGTATGTATGTATTTTATTTTGTTTTGAAATTAAGTTTTTCCCGTCTGTCTCACCTGTCTGTCTCTCTCTCCTTCTCTCCCTCAGAAACCTGTCCAAGAACCCCATGTTGACCATACTGTCCTGGCAGATCTTTGAACATCTGCAGCTTCAAGAACTGTAAGTTGACCATTGTCTTTTACAGCTGACACATCATCACCACACTTTTCTCCCTCCAATGTTGCCAGCTCAATCAGATTAAAGAGTTCTGGAAAGAGCTATGAGAAAATGGTCCTTGTTCCACCTTCCATTAGACCCCAATGGTGGATGGTTGTCTGTGCAATGTCTAATTTCTGTGAAAGAGTTTAAAAACCTGAAAATGCTTAAAAGGTGTGACCAGTTTGTAGGATTAAGGTGTCTGGCAGATTGCAACCACCTGATAACCCCTCTGCTCTGCCTCCACTTCCAAACATGCATACAGAACATGTTTGGACATGTTTGAAACCTATGGTGCTCACGAAACGCAAAAAAACTTGAGCCAGTCTTGATTTTTTTCTATTCTGGGCTACTGTAGAAACATGGCAGGCTCCATCCTCTGAAGATACAAAAGGCCCAGTTTAAGCTAAGCAAATCATAGTGATTCTTATTGTCAGGTGATTATAGACAAAGATTTAACCATGCTTTTGTTCAAATAAAAACTAGACTTTCCAGTTTCTTTAAAATCCTGCGTGCTGAGAAAGTGAGAAGTGCTGCAGGAAATCACAACAGGCATGTTTACTGGATATATTGACCTGTTTGTGGGTGGTTCAAGAAAGTTTGGTTTTTTTGGTTGCAGCAACTACACTTGTAATTACAATTAGGTAAAGCAAAGAAAAGAGGGGAGTGTTGGTGAAAAGCTTATGTCACTTCACATATCTCTTCACATGTAAGAGATATCTTATATTAGCGCAGAGTTTGAAGAGGTTCATTAGAGGTTTTATTCTAAATCATCACAATGCCACATATATAGGTGGCTGATCTAAAGTCAGAGCCAAGCAGGGAGAATCTGTTCAAACACAAATACGTGGATTTGTTGGACTCTGTTGTGGAGCTAGCAGCCTGTCACTGTGTGTACGTCAATCATATTGTCTTCTTATCACATGCAACTGTTCCAGACCCTTGTTGGAAGGTTAAAAAGAATCACTGCAAACCTGCAATATAAGATGAAAACCCTCTGAGTGAACCTGAGTGAAAACTATCAACTTTTTTCATTTTGTAGACTTAGTTTGGGTTTGTACTTGACACAACAGTAGTCTCACAGAAAATAACTAGATCAGATTCATCAGACCATGCCACCTTCTTCCATTGCTCCATGGTCCAGTTCAGATTCTCACGTGCCCACTGTAGGTGCTTTCAGCAGTGGACAGGGGTCAGCATGGGCACCCTGACTGGTCTGCGACTACGCAGCATCATGCTCAACCATCTGTGATGCACTGTGTGTTCTGACATCTTTCTATCAGAACCAGCATTCACTTTTTCAGCAATTGGAGCTACAGTAGCTCTTCTGTTGGATCGGACCACAGACCCACACAGGTCATCAGTGAGCTTTGGACACATGGTTTTCCTTGCCTGGACCACTTCTGGTAGGTACTGACCACTGCAGACCGGGAACACCCCACAAGAGCTGCAGTTGTGGAGATGCTCTCACCCTCTGTCGTCTAACCGTCACAATTTGGCCCAAAGTCACTCACATGCTTACGCTTGTCCATTTTTCTTGCTTCCAACACATCAACTTGTGAGAGTGGACCTTTAGTCTAGCATTTTTGTTTAAATCACATTTTACCTCAACAATGACTGTCTTTGCTCTTTCACACTGTCACACTCCTCTTTGTTGTGTCTCCTTAGTAACCTTTTCAAGATGAGGTTCATTAGGATTAAAAATGGATCTAGCCATTTAATATAATTACACCATATTATTGTGGTAATTACAGTTATTAGGATAAAGTGAAATTCCATCATTTCCTGATGATCTCGTCATGTTAAACTTATGCTAGGTCATTGTGTTCTTTGAGGCATATTTTCTGGTACACTACACATGTTGTGTTAGTGAACAAAGACACTTAAAGCTAAATGTATAATCCCAATTATTGTCAAAACTTATTGTGTTTAACAGTGTCAGTATTGTTAGCCAGATAATCCCTTAAAAATTATTCAAAGCAGCAATACATATCTAAAGCCACAACAGTGGAACTGGTCCTTGTGAGACATTTACATCTATATATCTATCTATTTTTTCATCACAAGATTTTCTTTCTGTTATTATGACAAACAGTACATTCTGTTTTATTTTTCTTCTTATACCAACATGTCATTTTTTCCTGCAGTATTACAAAACGTTTCCATTATTACACAACAGCCACACATTTTGTCAAAACTAGAAACTATTCTCATCATATCGGGACAAACTGGTATGTTATAACCAGAAACTTCTATATGAAAAAGAGTTTCAGAGTCAGTGTTTTGTAAGACACTGTAGAGTTGAGTCTGTATATACCATGATTGATTGTTATTCACCATGGTCTAACTAGAAATGTGGCAGGATGTTTTCATGTAATGTGGGCTGCTGCTTTCCTTTTGTTTTGTGCACCTGTGGCACTATTGTGACAGCCTTGGTGTCAATGATTGTCAATGACCCTTTAAAACTGAGCACAGCATCAGTGCTATGCTAAACGTGTACTACAAAAAAAATCTAATAACTTTGGAACTTTGAGGTTTCCGAGGAAATTTAAATGATGCATTTGAGACAACCAGAACAGAAACTGTTGGCTCACTTGAGTGGAAATTTGCAGAAATATATGGGCAGATTAGGTTGTCTGTTTTCAATGATATGTATCGGATTGATACTTACTCTATGACAGCCCCCAAATGTATATATGTCAAGTTCAAGTTCAAGTTTAAGTTTATTTATCATATGCAGTTAACACAGGGTAAACATGCAATGAAATGTGCTGGGCGAGAATCGGTCAATTCAGCAGAGCAAAAATATAAAATATGAGGTATAAGAGTAGAATTTACATTAAAAAGAGCATGGGTATCACTTTGTCTACTGAAAATACACCCACATCCAATAAATGGCTGCAAAATGTGTGTAAAATGTGTTTTTGCATCAAAGTTCCAAAACACCTGAATATTCTATTCACATTGAAAAAACTAAAATTCCCAGGTTGAATATGTTCTTTTCACTGGGCGGTTTTTTTTTGTCAAATATGGTAAGCTCACACAAAGGCAATGCATGATGGTGAGTTTACCCCCTGAATCATATGACGTGTAACACTTAATATTGACTGGCAAAGATATAAAACTATGTCCAGGCATTTCTTTATATCAGAATCAGAATCAGAATCAGAAATACTTTATTAATCCCAGAAGGGAAATTGCTTTTTGATACAATTACAATGCTCAATAAAGTTATTGAAAAAAGAATAATAAACAGTAGAAAATAGAGGGTGTAGAATGTAGAAGGTCCGAATATGTTTGGCCCAGGGGCCGGAGCTGCTCCAGGACGAGTCTTTCCAGGGCCTTCATGATGTGGGAGGTCAGTGCCACAGGTCTGTAGTCCTTGGCTCCTCTGGGGCGTGGAGTCTTGGAACAGGAACAGGAGGAAGTCATTCACAGCACAGGGACCCTCTGCAGACTCAGGCTCATGATGAAGACATGCTGCAGACTCCACAAAGCGGAGAGGCACAGGCACCGTCAGGTCCTGCAGCCTTCACAGTGGAGTGATGCCATATAGAAATGATGAGAGGCTGACATGTGATGCAGAGTCCCTCAGGTCCTGATGGATTCCAGTTAAACAGAAGGACAATGCATTATCCATCATGTCATTATATAAGCTGCAGCTGTGTAAGCATGAGGTCATGATGTGTGACAATTAGCTCAATATGATTTCAGGCCATCTGTTGAAATAGTAACCTACCAGGGAAGTGTCAAATACTTCAAAAGTGCAAGATTTCCTGCAAAAACTGCAACATTTTGTTGACAAGGTGGTTGCCTCACAGCAAGAAGGTCCTGGGTTAGATCCCCCAGGTGTCTCAGTGGCCTTTCTGTGTGGAGTTTGCATGTTCTCCCCATGTTCACTAGGGGTTTCCTCCCTAAAATCATTTTTTAAAAAACCCATGGAAAAAAACATGCAAGAAGAACGGATTGCTGCCCTGTCCCTGAACACTTGGACTTGGTCCCCGGTCGCCGCATGAATTGCTGTCCCCCCGGAGGAAGGGTGACTGGATGGGTTAAAGGCAGAGGAAAAATTTCACCGTGGGATGCAATTGCATGTGTGTGTTGTGTGCAGTGTTTCACGTGTGACCATTAAAAGTCTGACCTTCTTTCCAACTGGTTAACAATGGCTGAAATAATGCGATGAAATGCAGATATGCAATATGTCATTTATAGTCCTAAGCCCCTTTAATACATGCACCTCGTTACCAATAAGTCCCCCAACCTACGCGACTCCCAAAACAACATATATAGGCTTACCAGACCTTCATCATCATGGTAACAACAACAATAACAACAGCAGCACATGGTTACCATTGTGAAGCAAACTACTTGGTTAGGTTTAGAAAAATATCATGGTTTGGATAAGTACATTAGTTCTGTAAGTTAACTTACATACATTGACTTTTGGTTTCACACAGGACACCAACAGCTTGGTGAAAGTCCTGTGCTGTTTGACCCATCCATGCACCCGACTTCCACCCTATATGGACTTTGGTGTTCTTTAGGTCACTTTCTCATAAATTACAGCTCTCTAGCAGAGTTTTAGGAGCAGGACAAACACCTCAACTGAGCCACATCCAGCATTACTATAAATACCCACCTAACCCTCTCCCTCTCTTTTGCTCTCTCACACGACCCACCCTTCCCTGCACCTGATTTTCTCTTCCTGTTTCTTCCCCTACTTCCTCCTTTCCACAGGGTCCTGAAGGGGGGGGGGCAAGCAAGCTTCAAGCCTCGCAAACCAATTTTATTATTTATTAAAAAATGGGTATCTTGTTGATGTCCATATAAAACCAATCTTACTAGTTCAGATCTGCAACATTTCTGTAACACTTCCAGAAGTGTCACTTAATTATCATTTTTATCAGAATCAGTTTAATAAACCATGAAAAACTGTGAATGAGTCCATTTTACAGCAAGTTATAGAGGAGACTTTTCCCACGTCAGATCATTCTCTAGAAATGTGTTTACTTCCCCTCACGCTGAGGACCAAAAGACAAAATAAAATTCAATCAAATAAGCCCTTTAATAGCCCCAAACATCATCAGACCATCAGCTCATGCCAAGTCCTCAAAGTATGAATATCCAGCAAAACACTAAACATGCAGTATGTGAGCAAATAGGAATCTCACCTTAACGTCATTTTTAATATGCTATATGCTAGGATGCTACAAAACATGGACGGATTAATCTTTCACTCAAACATTTGTTGTTGGGCTCCTATTGATCCCATTGTTATGTAAATATTTTACTGATATTTTACATAAATCTGGGGCAAAAATGTATAAATAATTATGTACACTTGCCAGGTTTCACAACACATGTTACAAGAACATAAATGGATAATAACCGGTAGGTAATCTGCTACTCTGTTTGAAACAACTGGTAAAACCTCACAGGTTGCCTCACACCCTGTCAGTCTTTCAGTTGGTTGGTAAACGACTCTATGTAGGTCATAAAATGGTGCTACAGAGCCAGAGCAACATTGATCACTTTAATCTTTAAACCATCTCAGAAACTTCACCTATATTGATCTTTTAATCAGCTTGTGAACCTAGAGCCAGTTATTTTACTAGAACATCAGAGCTCACCTGCCTGTACGTCTGTGCTGCTGCTAGCAGGAGTTTACTGATAAAATGATGCAAGGCGTTCATGAATCAACTAATCTGTGACCATATGGGTCATCTGTCCGAGCCGCTTATTATGACCCTTTATTACATTTATGGTTAGGGGGCAACCTATAAAGAGCGGCAAAGTCGGGGTAGATGGATGGGTCAAACAGGACTTTCATCCAGGAGACCGCTGTTCGTGTCCCATGTAAAACCAAAAATCAACCCTGACTTATTTTAACTTATATTAGCTATGTAACTTCAGTTTTCCTAAACCTAACCAAGTAGTTTTGGTAACTAAACCTAACCAAACTGCGACAGACAGCCATGTGTTTATCATTGTTACCATCACAACGAAGGTTGGGTACCTTTATTTGAGGACTTGTTGATTAGACATGGCAAATTGTATCATATATTATGGACATTACATATACGCTCAAACACAAACTCAACTCTACTGTTGCCAGAGCTGCACGTAGCCGACAATACAGTGGGTTGTCAGATACTCAGGTCAAATATCCCCCATATCTCGCTCTTTGACCCTTAATCATAATAGTCCACTTTCTGCAGAAAACACACAGACCTGGCAACTTTGCATCAACCTTACTGTTAACACTGTGTGGAAACAATTATGTGAAGTACTGGTGGGGACAATTCAGCAGCACCTTGATATTGGTAGGGGTATGCCTCAGTTAATAATACAGCCTTGTGCTGGACTGTATCTTATACAAAAGCAGCAAGTTTCTATATCTGATAAATAAAAAAACTGATAAGAAAATGTATGATCCGTGAGGATTTATTTTTGTCTATTGAGGATCTCTGGATATATTCTAACAAACAGTTGCACTTATTGTAAATGACTTGGGATAAAAGCATGTTAATGCCTACATTACTAATGTAAATGTATTGCAAAGAGTAGGCTGGTGCTTTCTAAAGCAGTCACTTATCAACCTTTTAACATAAAAGCTGCTTTTGTGGATGCTTTTATCTTAAGCCATGTACAGTACAGCGACTGCAGTCGTCTGAGCGAGCACAGAGGAAATCAAACCTTTAATCCAGCCGGTCAAACTGTGTTTCCAGCCAACCACTGAGGCAACCACTAACCATCAGCAACAGAAATGATTCCCTCAGCCATCGGGTTTTTGCTATGTAATTTTCACAGATTCCTGGTTTCTTTTTGAATCTATAAAACCTTCATGTGGCATGCTGCTGAATTATACTGCTGAAACAATTACTCAATTAAGTGATAAGTTGATTCACAAACAATTCTGATATGTGATTAAGTGATTGCTGAAGTCATTTATCAAGGAGAACTAGTAAACACGTGTTGGTCCGGCTTCTTCAGTTTGAGACTTTGCTGCTTTTAACTGTTTTTGTGACTGAATATCTCCGGGGGTTGGACTGACCAGCTATGCAATCTGAAGACGTCACCTTGGGCTTGGAGAACTTTGTTGTGCATTTATTTTAATCTTCTGCCTGTAAAAACAACCAACAGACTGTAAATAATGAGTTTTTGCTTCACTGGATTAAATCAGTGAACTGCCTGTACTGCCACCTCAGCTGTGGGTCCTCAGTCTGGGAGTGTTTGTAGAGGTGCTTTCCTAATGATGGAGTTCTACCATGTCACTGTACTGGGTTTAGTGTCAGTTTTATTACCTAATGTGAAGTCAGTCTGTCTGCACACTTGTGTAACAGTTCATGGCTACACATTCTTTCTGCGTGCACAGCTGGTGCAGCCTCGCTTCTGCTCCGCCGCAAGGACGTTACATTAATAGCAGATCGTCACGGAGACGTCGCACATCCTTTTCAGTCACTTAGCAATGATTGCAGCAGCGTTTCTCCTCCGCTCCTCTCCGCCGTCTGATCGGGGGGGCGGAGACTGCGCGCTGCCGCCCACAGAGATGCTCTATGTTTCAGGAGAAGGCTCACTCAGCGAGTCCTGGGATGCTTTACTATATTAAACTATTGAATGAGGCCGGTGATAATATTCTCAAAGGAATAGTACAATTATCCCCTATAGCACACTGTTGATTTAGCAGCCCCATAAACGGATATGTCAGTAACAGTAGTGGGACTAAAAAGATAATTGCTATTATAATTGACTGTCTGAGTAGGCGATTACAAATGTAAAAAGACAAAATGTTAATTGGATAAGCTTTGTTTTATTTTCATTTCTATTTTCTATGTTTTATTACATTTTACAATGGATCTGCAAAGATATGTTTGTCCATTATATTCCATTCTTGCTTTAATATACAGGTTACATTTTGGGATCTCTTTCATTTAAAGATGTGCAGTTCAATGGAAACTGTTAATGTTTAAGCAGGAAATAAATTAGTTATCAGATGGAATATGATAGGCAGACACATAAGTAAACAGAAGAACAAAAAGTCCAATGTAAAAGTGAACTGAGGACTATGAATATCCATACCACATCTTATTGACAACAGCTTAACATCACTGATCAGCATTCTGTTGGTCTCAGTATTGCTTCAAGTAAGTTGTGTGACGCATCACCTGACCACGTCTGAAGGTAGAAACTATTTCAAACAGCCACACTTAAAGTGCGTTAACACAGGATATGATGTTTACATGGAACCTTGGAAACCTGACACCTGCACTACGAAGCAGGATTGGGAGTTAGCGAGGTAACTTCAGGCTCTAACTCTGGGTTTTCAGGCTTACAACGGTGGTTCACTTATTACCGGGGTAAATCACCCTGATAAGGTTATGTTCAAGATAACCAATGCCTATAAAAGCACCACCTATTGACCAATCAGTTCTCTTGGAAAATGAGATCACCATTTGTAGAAAATCCCATGGAGCTCAGCCGCCCCTGCCTTCTTCATTTCATTTATTTTCCTGTTAGCTGCAGCTGTGTGGCTTTCAGCCTGGACGTTGTGTTTAACTTCTTCATATTTCACTTATATTATAGTTTGCTGTCTGTCTGTAAAGTATGCTGCTCTGCTGCCAGCACATATGGGGAGGTGACTGGTCATATGCTGCAAATTGAACGTGCTCATGACTAGATTTGGAAACTCAGGGTTGACTTACTGAGTTGATAACCAGCATCATGTGACCTCTTAGCGTGATCAGTTGCCAGATAATGAAAAGAGATCCTTTGTGTGTTGAACTTACTTCTTACTTACTTACTTAGGACTCTGGTTATTCCTACTACTGTTTACATGACTCTGGCAGTATCCAGGTTTGTTATCATATTTGTGCAGTTGTGTCTTGATATCTCACCATCAAGTTCTGAACCTACAGAGAATCTTCAGAATCCTGGATTAGGTTTACATGCAGTGCCCTGGTTTCTATCGGGGTACTCCAGGTAGCATATACAGGTTTCTCAAACCAGGATAGGGTGTTTATGTGTGCAACACATACCCCATACTTCAAAAACCCAATCATAACCTGGATACTTGTGTGCACGTAAATACACTCAAAAAGAGAACTGGGTATGACCAATCATGCAAATGAGTAGAACGGGGTACACTTTAGGACAGTCTCTCTTCGAAGGAATTCATGGTGTTGCACTCGATTGTATTATCAAGCCAATGTTCAGAGCCAATGCAGTGATAGTAAGAGGGTGGAGGTGCAGGTGGTGGATGGGCATGGAGCATGTTTGACTGTCACAAAGGAGACCTAAGTTCAAGTTCCCTTACAGACTACTAGAATTACAGGTTGCAAGTCTAACCCAGACCCTGACCCATACATACGTATGTACTAACCATAACCATGATCTGTGCCTCACTTAACCTAACCTTAACCATACCGAAGCTGCCATGCACAGCAATTATCTGATTATCCGATTGTTAGTTTCAGAAAATGTCAGACCCAGCCGCCCCAATTCTGCTGTGAGTTCAGTATTAAGCACACTCTGGTGAAAGGGTTGTTCAGTTCCTCGAGTAGTGCAGCGTAAACACCTGACCATTGACCATTGTCAATATTGGATAATTCTGCAAAACCCTGGATTACATTATTCACATTTAGTGCCATATATCTTTTTTAATTTTTACTTTCTACATGAACTACATTATTAGCTCATGGCAATTGTGTATTGTGTTTTCCTAAACTCCAGTCTCCTGCATGAAAGTCAGACATGCTACACGTCCATCCACCACTCTTTTACCCTCAACGCAACGACACACTTCCTTCCTGAACTGCCGCTGAATGCCGGCACTGGCTGTACATTTTGAAATGCAGAATGGTCCATTATGTTATTCCAAGAGATAGTGGAACTGACTTAACACAGCAACTCGTTTGGAAATGTTTAGAGTGGTAACGATTAGTCAGTTAAGCGATTGAAAGAAAATAAATTGTTTTTTGATAATCGACTCATTGTTTCAGTCATTTTTCAAGCAGAAATGTCAAACATCTGCTGGTTTAAATGTGATGTGGTTTTGCTGCTTTTTTTGTCATTTCTTGCAGTAAATAAAGTGTCTATGGGTTTTGGGCTGTCAGTCATACAACACAACATTTGTAGATGGCGGCTGTGGGAAATTGTGATTTTTCACATTTTCGATAATCTATAGACTAAACGATGAATCGTTAAAATAATCGGCAGATGAATCGATAATGAAAATAATCTGTAGTTGCAGCCCTAGAAATGTTCTCTTCTTTCACCTGACCAGTCCAATGAATTCTGAAATTTAGATGCAAAGCGATCAGTTCAGTTGTGAAATCTGAATTCATTTAAACATTTTCTATATTTTTGTGATTTTTGAGAGACAGGGAGTCACTTCAGGGCATAACGATGTGTACAAAATTGAAAATAAAATGTTCTGTCTGAGTGAGAATCTGGAGCTGACCAGGTGCTGCACCACAGCACTTGCAGCACAATGAACTGCATGGCAGCACTGACCATATGACTGAGAAGCGTGAAAACCACGCCTCTCGCCATCAGAGTGAGACCTCTCGTTTCCCCCCTCCTTTCCAGTGACGCTGTAGCAGCCGAGCCGCTGCCGGTTCGCTCCCCTCACTTGCGTGCTGCATACCGCGTTTAACGTGAGACACAGCGAGACAGAGAGGGCACAGCGAAGCACAGGCAGATCTGCACCCGAGCTGCACGGACTGTGGATTTAAAGAGAGCAAAGGAGGAAAGTTGAAGCGTCAGTGCTGCCACAGGGAGCCGCACCACACTGCTGTCAAGTTAACAAGGTAACCAAAACCAGCTGACCTATCTTTTTACGCACGGTAACCAGAGTGTGTGGTGGTAAATAAAAAGGAGGGTGAAGAGTGACCTCCAGTCGGTGGTCATCATTACAAAGCCAGTGAGCTGCATCTCCTCTGTCCTCCTGAAACTTCCATCAGTGTGATGCTTCTCTCCAGGGTGAGGGCTCCAGCTATTCATTTACATCTGAAAATCCCAGAGAAGCACACAGCTCTGTGACCAGTGAGCTGGATTTATGTGGGTTTCACCTTTAACATCCATAAGGCTTTTTTTCCTATAGAATGCTGTAGATGTGTGCTGCCACACAGGAGCAATGCTGATGTCTGTATCACAAAGATAATATGGATAATCTTGCAGTGCTTTTATGTTTACTCTTGGTATCTGTATATATTTGTGTGTGTGTGTGTGTGTGTGTGTGTGGTGTGTGTGTGCGCGTGTCTAATTGGAATGAGCTTGTTGGAAAAAACACAGTGTGGTTTGTGGGTTCAAGTCCCTCTGGTGTGGCTTTCCATGTCGCCTCAAGTCTGGGTGCATTCTGCCCCTGCATGACATCCCTCACTCTCTCTCTCTCTCATACACACACTTTCTCCCTTCCTTTCCCTTCTCTCAGTTCAGTTCAGTGAGCTTTACGGACTTAAAAAAAAGAAATCTTCCATGTAAAATAACAGTCAAAACCCATCTCCTCCTATTTCTTCATCTCATTGCAGGCATATGTGTGTGTGTGTGCGTGTGTGTTCCTGCTTGCAGCAGAAGGGTCTCATTCCCAACAGATGTTGAGGGTGAAGCTCTAGTGAAATAGAAAGCCCTTTAGGACAGATGTAATTGTCACCAGTGGTCTCTCTCTCTCTCCCTCACAAACACACACACACACACACACACACACATTTTCACACTGTCTCCTTGTGTCTGCTGTTGACTCCACATTCTTTGGCTGTGACAAGCGGGTGTAGCAGCTATCAACAGTGTGGGTGTGTGCGAGTGTGAGCATCGGTGCATGTGATTGGGTGTGTGCACTCTTTGTGCAGATCCAGTTCATCATGTGGATGACTGACAGCAAAGAGAGATTTTAAAATATTCTCAATTATTTTATTCTATTAGTTGTAGTTCCAACTACAACTATTTGTTGTAGTTGGAACATTTTAGTGCAGCACTGAGATGAAAGGATGGACAGAAATGTATTAAAAACAATGTTCTATTAATTATGTACGTGTATTTTTACAGGTAAACAATTTCGGCGTGTTGAGTTGCTGCTGAGAAGCTAAGCTAACTTTTGCTAGATATTTTAGGACTCTGTGGTTCATTTGGGCTGCCTGTGTTTAGAAGAAGTATGTTGTTGGGCTATATTGTGAACAAGACATTGTATATATCTGTAAAATCCCTTGTGGATTAAGTTGAGACTTTATTTTGAAGAGTATAGGTTGGGATTTACGTTGATATGTTGATATTTTCCTTATGTTCCTAAGAATGTTGTTAATATGTAAATAATGTAGTTATGAGAGTAAATGTAGTTTCAAAGAAAGAAGAAAACACTGTTGTCTAGTGCTGCTCGTGGTGGATACCGTTGGGTCTGTAAATAATAATATGAAGAGTAACATTACAGTCTAGACCTACTCTATAATGCACCATCTGTTATGATATGGAGCTGTATACTGTAAATAAAACTGAATTGAATTGGTTCATTTTTTGGCTGCTAGCAGTAGCGTTTTGGACAGTGGCCAGGATGGTACAGGTAGCTACTGCTAGAAACTCTGATCTCAGTGCTATGAGAGAGACAGAGTAAAACACTTGGTAGTCAGTTTGGAACTCTCTGAAGTCTCTGAAGTGAATGTCGAGGTTTCCCTCTTCACAGTTACTCTGGTTGTTCCACTGTCCGTCATTAGCGCTAGCTGGGGATAGCTACCAATAGCTATTGGAAAATAAAAGCCCTGTTCCTCTTATGTTTTGGTAGCACAGTGCAATGGTTGATCTGCTTCCTCTGTGCTGTAACTCGAGCCTTCTTTTTCCCCTGCAGATTGTACCAATGGGAAGACAGAAATGCAAGAAAAAAGTTGTCTTGCCACTTTAACGGTCATTAAACGACGGTCATTTTGACCCTTTTCAAACTTACATGTGCAATAACTTTGTTGAATAAAAAATACAATGCTGTTAGTACCTGAAATTTACGAAGTGTCTGTATTTTCATTTAAAATGTTTTTATATAAATTATACAAAAGGCATAAAAAATATGATGCCTATTTCAGCAGTCATATTGTATTTTGCATGATTCCAATGTCTAGTTTCTAATAATCTTGGTTGCTTAGCAACTATCATTGTCTCGAGTCCCTTCTCTGCCGTGCTCTGTTGTGCTCCGCTACCCTGCAGCTAGCCTGGGCTATTCATTAGTTGTGCTGGTAAACAATAGATTATGTAAAATGTTTTATAATCTAAAAAAATACATTTAATTGTTATTTTCTTATTCTGAGTAACGCTAGGTTAAGTTAAAATGCAAATAGGATCTCTGATGGTTGATACCATACAGAAAAATACTGGTGTAAATATATGGAATAATTACGATTTATATGCATAAATACATAATAAAACTTGTTAAAACTTGTTTTCACATTTTATTATTATTATGTTGTTTTATTTTTTTACCCTATCTTAACAGAATAAATGCATTCATTCAATTATGTTCTACTCAAATGTTCTAGTAGTTATGTAATTCTGGCACTTCCAGTATTAAGGCCATATTTGATATATGTGCAGTACTAAGTTTCTTCGAACAAATGTGAAGTCAATGTATCTACATTGTAATTGTTTTACTGTATTAGTTTTTAATAAAGCTAATTAGCTTGTTAGGGACAAACTTGTTAAGATGTGTGAGAAGTAGGGCTTCTGTGTAGCCGCTATGCTAGGGTGAGTTTTTGTATGCTATTGTGAAGCAGGTAGTGATGTTACACAGAGGGAGCATTAGCCATGTGGATTTATGCATTGTTATTGATTTTTTTTTCTGAAAGAGTATTTGGGTTTTTTATTTATTCATCATGTAAATTGTATTTTAATTATTTTATTGTGAAGTTAGAAGTTATGATATACTTCCTCTTTTCACTCTCACTTTCATCTGGGAAGGCGCTGGGAGCATTTATGCAATATCCACCCCGTAAATGTGTCTCTTCATGATTCCAGTAGACATTTGGCAATGAAATCCCAGGAGGTGCAGTTACTACTTTTCACACACCACACAAAAATGAGATCCACTACATGTGCTTGCATTGCCATGCATTTGACTCTGAAATGTATTTTCATTGTTTTGTGCTGTTATGTCTGTATATTTTTGAAAAACGCAGTTAAAGAAATCAATCACAATATTTTACACCAAGACCATTTAAGTGTGCTACATATTTACAATAATCTCATGTACAGTTAAGTTAGAATACAGTAAGTCTTCAAATGTCCATATATTGGTGTCAGAGAGATTTGCATGGCTCACACTTCACTTCACGTCATCATCATCATCATCACCTTTAATGTTATTGTATGATGTAAGATTTTCTCTCAATATGATTTTTTTTAGCTCAAGCAGATGTGTCCTTGACTTAGTTTGTGCTGCCTGGATTGAATTTAGACTTTTTGCTATTTGTGTCTCTCCATTAACTACTTTGCAGTATAAAGCTTGACTAATGTTGTACACGTTAGTTTTATCTCATTGTCACACACTGAAGCATTTAAAATCTTGAAATGAAGTTTGGGACCGTCTTAAAGGTGCATGCAAAATAGACAACAGAACTTTTAGGATTTTTCTCAAGAGCTTTTTTTTTTATTTTACACATACACACTTCAGACCAATTCTATTTTCCTCTGGGCCTTCTCCCATTATATAAACAACCTTCAGTTTTTAAAAACAAATAATGCAATATGGTCCAATGAGCTATTCTGACTTGTATTTTCCCAATGCTGAACCTCCACATTTTATTTCCACTATTCATTTCTTGCTGCTGTGTGATATGACAGTATACACCGTGTGCCGGTAGAAATGTGTCCACTGGTAGAGATTTGGTCCAATGAGCTATCCCTTTGTGTCTGCTATATATTTGGGGCATGCTGTGTAGCAAATCAGGGCTGGATTTTCACATGATCTCGCAAATCCAGCTGTCTCGCAAGTTAATGTAATTTGGACGGCAGGACTGCTTACCACGTTCTCACGTGATGTGACTTGATTGCACATTTGGTCCTCCAAAGCAACAGTGCAGAGCCTTGGGGAGCTCAGCTTCTCTTCTATATTTTTTGATATATATATCTTTTATTTATTTAAGACTGTAGGCTGGGATTTCAAGGATTATTATTTTCATTATGTTCCTAAAAATGTTGTTAATATATTAATATTGTAGCTATGATAGTAAATGTAGTTTCATGTAAAGATTAATAACATTTCTCTCCTCAGTGCAAACATTGAATGGTTCAGTCCTAACTAGGAACTGTGGAAACTAGCTGACAGTCTGTGTGAAGTTCATATACCAAGTCCATTACATTTTATTTAGTCAAAATCTGATCAATACAATAATCAGTCCTGCCCTCATGCGGATGCAGCTTCAGCGAATCCACCATCAGTCCTCCCTAGCTTTTATCCAGAGCAATCCATGGAACTGATGATGGAAAATGCAAGTCTTTGGTGTAAAAGCTAAACCCTTTTTTACTTTTCCCAGAGCAGAGATCAATTAATCAACTAATTATTATAATAAGATAATAATAATAATAATAAATAAGTCATGAGTATTATTATGTATTAAACAGCTGAGGTTCTTGGGAATCACACATGTCTAGTAAAGAAAGATCAGGAATGAAAAATGTGCCAAGTTCTTGTTAACTTTTACAGAGGAGCAAAAGAAAGCCTCCTGACTGGAAACATTACAAACTGTCATAGTATGTGCACGGCCCAGGACAAGAGGGCTCTGCAGCAGGTGATGAAAACCACCCAGAACATCATTGGTACCTCTTGGTCTACCAAGCATCAGTGATACTGGAGAGGTGAGGAGTCTCTGCAGAGCCCAAAGGATACTAAAAGACAGCCACAGCCTGTTCAGCCAGCCGCCATCTGGCAAGCAATACGGAAGTATCTGCTGTTGTACCACCAGATTACAGATCAGCTTCTTTCCTCAGGCTGTGAGACTCCTCAACTCTATTCAATTCAATTCAGTTTTATTTATATAGCGCCATATCATAAAGTTATCTGAGGGCACTTTTTCGTATAGAGCAGGTTGAGACCAACTCTTCCTCATCCTCCACGCTGCACCATAAATAAACTTGGAACTTTGTTATTCTGGTTTTGCACATTACCATACCACTACCGTTGTAAAATATGTACATAAGAAAATAATGTTTTTATTTTAGAATTAGAATTAGGTACAAAGGCTTATATGAAGGTGGCAGGGGTCAAAAGACTCCAATAAACAAAAGGTCAAACTGTGAGTAGACAGGCAGAAACAGGGCACCATGAAAAGAACCACAGAGCCCTCACCTCATTTCCTAACCACCCTTCACTACATATTCAAGTTCACTTCCTTTGTTCATTGCTAGTTACAGTCAGGTCCATAAATACTGGGACATCGACACAGTTCTCATCTTTTTGGCTCTATACACCACCATATAGTATAGTGACAGTTAGTATAGTTTGGATCTCAAATTGAGAGTTGACAGCAACAGATTCCAAATGCAAATGTCACACCTGGAATAAACTCCAGACTTTTTACCTGCTTAATTGATGATGAAATAACGAGGGAATAGCTCACACCTGTCCATGAAATAGCTCTTGACTGGATTGTCCCATTACTTTTGGTCCCTTAAAAAGTGGGAGGCACATATAGAAATAGTTCACCAGATTTGGATGTAAATATCCTCAAATTAAAGCTGAAAGTCTGCAGTTTAAGCACATCTTGTTCGTTTCATCCATTGTGGTGGTGTATAGAGCCAAAAAGATGAGAATTGTGTCGATGTCCCAATATTTATGGACCTGACTGTATGTTCCTTGGGGTTCTGTAGACCCTGTAAACTGCTACATTAGAAACATTGAAAAAACATTTTACACTTTTTATCATTTTTGACATTTTGATACCAGAACATTATTAAAACTGTTGCAGAACAATTTGGTCTACTTTAGGTTCTTGAAATAAAGTTTTTATTGGTGTACACAGAGAGAGACAAAATGTGCAGTCTTTGAGCTGTCTCTTTTCCATCTTTTTTTATATAAAATACAAAACACTTGATTTTTCTCATGGAAAAGACTCCTTTCTCATGCCTAGTCCCGAGGCACAGTATGAATTGAAGGGTTAAACATGACACTAAAGCATCAGATAAAATGGAACAGCAGTCCTGAAGGCTCTCCTGAAGGGATTTGCTATGGCATCCATCTCTGGGAACCTTAATCTAATTTTTTCCTCTGCATTATAAAGAGATTAACAAAGATAATTGTAGCATTGTGAGCCAATGGATAAATAACATAATAATTACATTACATTACATTTAGGCATTAAGCAGACGCTTTTATCCAAAGCGACTTCCAAATTAGCGCTTTACATAAAGCTAAAACAACGAGATGTCTCATCAAACTTGCACGGGCTGGTGATGAATCACAAGTGATATAGGTAAGTACATCACTGCCAGTGGCAGAATCGAAAAGAGCAGTAAATCTAAGAACAGATTTTCTCTGTACATTCTCAAATACAATACATTCAATAAAATTCCACTATAATAACCTACAAAATGCTATACTTGTAGAAATATGTAGAAAGTAACATCTTTTAAGTGCTGTTGTATTCCCAGAACAAAAGAGTCTTTAGTCTTTTCTTGAAAGTGGCCAGACAGCTTGTTTCTCTGATGGATGTGGGGAAATGGTTCCACCACTAGGGGGCCCAACAGGAGAAAAGTCTCGGATGTGAGCTGGCGTCCCTGAGAGATCGAACCGCCAGCTGCTTCTCAGACGCATACCGTAGTTGGCGGACAGGGGTGTAAGGCTGGAGGATGGTCTGGATGTAGGTTGGTGCAGTCCTGTTCACCGCTTGGAAGGTCAGTACCAGGGTCTTAAATCTGATATGAGCAGCAATGGGTAGCCAGTGAAGGGAGATGAAGAGAGGGGTGATGTGGGTGTACCTCAGTACGTTGAAGATCAGATGTGCTGCTGCATTCTGGATCTTCTGGAAGGGACGGATTGCACAAGCTGGGAGACTGGCAAGGAGCGAGTTGCAGTAGTCTAGCTTGCAGAGCACAAGTGCCTGGACCAGCAGTTGGGTCAACTGCTCCGAGAGGTATCTCCTAATCTTCCAAATGTTGTAGAGGGTGAATCTACATGATCAGGAGACTGCAGCAATGTGGTCCGTGAGGGTGAGCTTGTTGTTGATGGTGACCCCAAGGTTCCTGGCCGAGGGAGATGTGTGACCGTTGTGGAGTCCAGGGTGAAGGAGAGCTCATGGGAGATGGATGGAGAAGCAAGGATGACGAGGAGATCCATCTTAGCGAGGTTCAGCTGGAGGTGATGCTTGGTCATCCAGGCGGGTATGTCTGCTAGACAAGCCTCTATCCGAGCTGAGACGCCAAGGTTGGCTGGAGGGAATGAGAGGTGGGGATTTGTGTGTCATCAGCGTAGCAGTGGTAGGAATAACCTTGCGAGCTGAAGATTGGTCCAAGTGTGGTGGTGTACAGGGAAAAGAGGAGAGGTCCAAGGACTGAGCCCTGCGGCACATCTGTCGATAGGGGCCGAGGATCTGACACGTGACCTCTCCAGGAGACCTGGTAGGATCTACCCTCAAGGTAGGAAGTGATCCACTAGAGTGCAGAGCTGGTGATGCCCAGGTCGAGGAGAGTTGTGAGCAGGATCTGATGGTTGACTGTGTCAAAGGCTGCAGACAGGTCTAGCAGGATGACAACAGATGATCTCCCTGCAGCTCTGGCAGACTGGAGGGCATTAGTGACCGACAGGAGTGCAGTTTCTGTGGAGTGACCGGACTTGAAGCCTGATTGGTTGGGGTCGAGCAGGTTGTTCTGTTTGAGGAAATCAGACAGTTGATTAAAAACAGCACATTCAAGTGTTTTGGACAGAAATGGTAGCAGATACTGGTCTGTAATTCTGGAGAAGGGATGGGTTGAGAAAAGGTTTTTTGAGTAATGAAAGCAGAGGGGAAGGAGGGGTAGTTAAATGATCATAAGCCTGAATGAATGAATAAGCTAGCTCTGCTTTAACTGCATCGTTTACATCCCAACATCAAAACAAAACTCAAATTCAGGAGTTTTGTTTAAAAATAGCGGTTTTAGTTTGATTATCAGACACCGGTCCTCTTACAGTGTCGAGCTAATACCAGTCAGCAGTGACGTAAGGGAATTAGCGTAAATATGGTCTCTGTGTGCCATGACTAACGCTTTACATAAGCCGACCATATGCAACTCTGATCTCAGCCACCCAGTCAGCAATAGCCAAGGTGTTGTTTGTCTGTCTGTGTGTGTGAGAAAGAGTGGCATTGTTCTTGGTAAGTGTGACAATGAAGGGATAGCTTGTATACATGTTTAGTACACAAGCGAAACACAGATGGCCTGAGAGTATTGCATTCCTGCGCGCGTGAGTGTGTGTACATACTTGTTTTTGCAAGCATGACTCGTCCAACAGCCCCCAGGTAGAGAACACGATGTAACATCTGATGGCTCCTGATAATCGGTCAGTGTTGGGAGCCAAACGGGGTCTCCTGACTCCCATTAGTAGCGCTGCACTGACACACACACACACTCACACTGTGTTTTTTAGCCCATGATCACACAATATGGCTCTTTATCAGTTTCAGAACACTGACAAAACTAGCACTGACCTTTGTTATTATCTGCTGTCCTTGATTTCCCTATAAGGATGATTTTCTGTATAATATTGCTTTCCAGAAACTTCCAACTATGTGTTATCCTCATTATCCAATCCCATTGCTTAATATGCTGGTGGTACCATATGCACCCACCCGCCCTCTCCTAAATGTGGCAGCAGCCTGTGTCTTCAATTATTAGCCATGTGTGCTTTATCCCCACCATTTAAACTAATGTGACACCGGGCAAGGATTTCTGCTTGAGCATGTGCTAAAACGTGCGTAATGTTAGCTACCTGTAAGAGGCGGCAAGCGTTACATAATCTTCCAGAATTCAATATCCTGTCCATTTCCTGCCTCTTTTGGTGAGACTTCCATAGATAAACATTTCCCGTGGAGAGATTGGCTCTATGGAATGTCGGACAATCCCCCTTGTTGCGCAGACAGGAACAAATTGTGGTGATGGCTGGAGCAAAGATTATGGAAATAATATTGACTTATGCATATAGTTAATAACAGCTAATGCATTCCAACATCTTACTGAAACAAAGTGCTGTTCTAATTACTGGTTAACACGTGCTACTTTTTTTAAAGGTATTACATTGTAAAGAATTTGATGCATAAAACATTCATATTTGAGCACAGGGCAACAGAGTGTGAGGTGCCCGACAAGCGCTCCTATTGCCAGAGAAACTGGAGATATCGTGAAAACATGTTAGCATGTCACTGGGAGCAATTGTGTAGATTCTGGCCCGTCTGAGAGCCGGAATAGTTGGACTACACTTGAAGGAGCAACCGGGCCAAGTTGGCTGCCAAAGCCCTAGAACTGGAAAACATGAAAGTGAAAATATGCCTTCATCTGATCTTGTTGAGCAGAACATGCTAATATGTTTGTGCATGTGTATAGCAGAGTCAACTGTGGCCAATTGAGTATTATGGACTTTCTACCCCCTGTTGTTCCTGAAACGTGGACTTGAAATGTATATGTGCATAGGTTTCTTACAATCTGTGAGCTCCATTATCATTGTCAGTGAAACCTTCTAGGAGGTTGGAAACCTTTAAGACGGCTTTTTGCATGACAGCAGGGGAGCTGAAATATGTAATTTCATCCACCGTTTCAACAGGTGCCTCTGCAAACGCAATAGCCAGCCAAACACACAGGGAAATATTTTTGAACTCAGGTTTTACTCAGGTATTTGTGTCTTCAGAGAAACGATATATACCTCAACAGATGGTTGTAATAAGAGGAACACCTCACAGAAATAAACCTGATACACTGCTGGGGATTCCTGTCCTCCTTTGCTGCAACCTGGATTGTAAATCATATTTAATGTCACCAGACATTAGGAATGCACAGTGTGTGTAATTGCTTTAATAGAATGGCGGGGCTGACCTTAAACTGTCGCAGCAGAGCACGCGACTGAACTGTTTTCACCCAGAAGAGGACCTGCGTGTGTGTGTGAAAATATGTGTTCAGTGCTT